>QVNW01001580.1:0-19238 GCA_014825475.1 Pseudomyrmex flavicornis
AAAAAAAAAAAAAAAAAAAAACTCGCGATCACTTACGGTAGCCATTTCCGTCCGTCTCTCTTTGTCCGCGCGAACGAAGAAGATGGAAACTGCAGGGGTGTGCACCTGGACGAACGATCGAAAGCCGAACGAGAGCAACAGAAACTGCACCGCGCGAGACGGTGAGAGTCGGTTCGAGAAAGGCGAGAGGAGGAGAACAGAGAGGATAGAGAGGCAGGCAACGGAGAGAAGTGAATCGCCTCTCTTGGCGAACAGGCAAACAAAAACTCTAATCGAACTTTCCGAAGCTCGAGAAGCGGATTCGCGAAGCGAACGTCTTGCACCGGCCTAAGGCTACCGGCGTATGGTTATTCATCCGCGCAACGATATATGTACACGCGCGCGCACTCGTCTCGGTTATTAACGGAATAAACAGGCGTCCCCGTTCGAGATATATTTATATATCAGTGTGCGCCGCAAAGAAGACCACCCTCTCGTAACGAAGCGCGCTTCGATCATTTCCGCTTTTTTTTTCGCCCTGTACGAGTAAAAGAAGTAGATCCTTCAACGTGCCATCGTGCGCGTGCGCGCGTGCACTCGCCCGTCCGCCCGAGAGGAAATTGCAACTACGCGATCCGCGCGCACTTATCTCCCGCCTCCTCGTTCGCGCGAAGCTCGCTTTCCAAGTCAAACAGCGGTTTCCGCGCGATTTCTTCTCTTTTCGACGTCTCCTTCTATCTATCTATCTATCTATCTCTCTCTCGTCAAACACGTTGAATTTCTCCTCGATACGTACGTCCACTTTTCGCGCATCCACCGCCGAGTGCGCGTTCTCGCACACGCTCTCGAGACGCGCTCGTGCCTCATTCGCTACATATAATAGCCCGGCCGAGCCGTAGCCGCGCGTTGCCCTTTTACACAGACTCGATGCGCGATAAGTACTCCTCGATTCAACGAGGTTCATCAGTCATTCGATCCTCCTCTTCTCCAACGATCTTTAAACATTTCACGCGGCGCGGCGGCGGCCCTCGCCCGCGGCCAGTCAGGACGCGCGCGCGCGTTCTTAAGGCGCGTCGAAGTAGCTCGGCCTTTTTACATATTAAGTCGAGGTGGGTATCGCCGTCTCGCGTTAAGACGGATATAATGACTCCTTCGCGCGCCGTTTGCGCTTGTGAAATATCGCGCGTATACGTTGGGGCCAACGCGCGCAACAACAACACGTACGGGCCCCGCGCTATTCGACAGTGACGTGCGTGCTCGACGCGTGTGCGTTTCTTCTCGACCGCGCGAATTCGCCCCATTGACTCCGACAGAAGAGAATACTTGTAGCTTATTGCGATTACGCTCGAGTGATGTCCGGAGATGCCTCCACTCCGTCCGTCGTCTCGACTGCTAATTACTTGGAATGAGAGAGAGTGTACACACACACACGCACACACCGCACGAAGTGAGTATACACGTCCTCTCTGTTAGGTATATCGTGTGTGTGTGTGTGTGTGTGTGCGCGCGCGCGTCGCGTCGCGCCGCGCTTGTAGTGGTTTCGTTTTCTTTGCGCGCGACTTAGGCGGCGATTTACGCCGGGCCACGTGACGCTTACAATCCGCGAAGCTCAAGTGTCTTCGTGTTATCCTCCATGCACCCTTCGTGAGTTCCTCCAAGCACTCCGACCGTAGAAGCGAGCCGCGGCCTCAGCGCGCGCGCTCGCGCCGATGTTGCTTGTTTAAATATTAATTATGTATGCCTGACGGTGTACCTCGACGCACACGCACTTGCCTGCATATAGATTGCCTCCGCGCCAAGTCCCATCGTGCAGGTTCGCGCAAACGCGCAGCCGCTCTCTTCCAACGTATGTTATTTCTTCGTGCTCTGCCTCCGTCCGTCCGTCCATCGTTCCTCCCTAGGCACCGAAGAATAAGCGCCGCCGCTCCGCGCGATCTGCGCGCACTTGCATCGCCGAACCGCGGGGGGCCGATGTCCCTGATTCTTCGTGTTATACCCCCTTACGCGCATCCGATCTTTCCCTCCTTGTTTCTATTTTGATACGACGGGAGAGGAAAAGAGAGAGAGAGAGAGAGAGAGAGAGAGCGTCTGCTTGCTAGTTTCTCGAAGCGATCGGTGATAATCAACGCGAGTCTTCCTTCGTGGGACCACGAGGCACGGCCTCAAGGGGTTAAATTAACGATAGACCTCAGCCGATTTCTCTCTCGGATTTGCGCTCGATCACGGCGGAATATATTCGTTAGTTCTGCGCCGGTAATCGCTGCTGGCGATTACGTCAGCGACCGGTATCGTGCTCGGAGACCGTTTTCGCGATAGAACGCGCACCGTAAATACGCGCAGAGTAAATCGACCGGGAAATAGATTAGGGAGGGCTCTGCGATACGCAGCGGTTTTCCGCGAGGGAAGATATCTAAAATGGACAACGCAATTTGTCCTCCGCGCGGTTGGTTCGCTCGTAGCGAGAGCTACGTTTCCGTTGGCGAGCGGCATTTAGCTCTTGTGCGCGCCGCTGGGTCGCACACCACCAGCCTCCGCAATGACAGAAATTGTATGCTAATTAGGGATAAAAAGGACTGAAGTACGCGGAGTACCCAAGTGCCTGGGCGAACACGATGGCGCTTTTATTATTTCTCGTGTTTCTTCCTTTCGTCTTTTTTTTTTTCGTTTTTTATGCAATCGTCGTTGCCGACGTTAACTTTCTTTTTATCCGAGCGAATATTGTATTTATCAAACTTCCTCGAACAAACAAATAACACTGCTATCTTGTATACATATATTCGTGGTCGTGAGAAGTTACCCTATCATACGCGTTCACTTGCGTGAATCATCATCATCATCATCACCGCAAAGTGAAAGCCATCGCCATTCGGTCGGAAAAATGTGCGAGCCGTTTGACCTAACACCGTTCATCAAGTTTCTCAAAATTTATCATATAAGACCGCTTGAAAGGTGGTTGGATTTTTCACAGTCGCTCGCAGTTAAGAGTTGACGACTGATATTTCTATTTGAGAGAAAACATGGAGAATGGCGAGGCGTTTGGCGTCGCAGTCGATGCCCGCAGGTAGGATTGATCACTGACATCGTGGTATTCGTATAATGACGCGTTGATAGTCGGTGCACTGCTCGCGAGAGAAAGGGAAAGGTTACAGGACGCCGACGTGCCGGATGATGGACGGCGAAAGCAACGAGGGAAGCGCTGCCGGGAATAGAGAAAGAGAGAAAGAGAGAGAGCGACTAGGACTAGGATATACATTGATTGGATACAAGAGAAGGTTGTTACCACCAGCTGGCACCTAAGACCAATATCGTCCGCTAACAGTAAGGTGCGCACACCGCAAGACGGACCTCGTCGCTTCTCTATCGAATCGTGCATCGGATATCATCGATTCCTACTTCTCTATCGGCGGCGCGGTTCGCTCAAACGTTGGAAACCCAGACAGACGGACGTGCACGTATACCTGTCGGATGGAAAATAACGATGTTCCGAAACGATTTTTCCTTGTCAGGACGGTCCCGGAGATCGTGCCGGCCCGACCTGCGTGAGAACATCCCGCGATAAATAATGCGATACTCGTTAATTGATTGAAGTATCTTTCGACAAAATTTTAAGAGTAGCCTCGTCGATTCGCCGCAATGTTGACGGGCGAATATCCCACAATGAAATCAAACCGAGGATCGCGAAATCGTCATCTCACTACCGCACTGTGTCTCTTTTTGTGCGCTGTAGTAACGCGCTCAGATTTTTACCTAATTACGAGAAAGTCAGCGATACATTCCGCGATCGTATAAATTAGCATGGCTAAGCGAAGACGAGAGAGAAAGAAAGAGATATATATATATATATAAAGAGTAATCTATGTGACACAAAAGGGACGAGAGGCATGCACTAACTTCTCTCGTCACGAAAAGAGGAGCACAGCAGCGCGCGAGTGAACGAGGAGGAACAGAAACAAGGGGGTGGAAGAGATGGACCGCCGGCATCCTGACCTCCCGCTTGACCCGAGACGCCTCCGCAACGGCGACCTTAACCGTCGTCGTGGCGGTTACGGTCGCAATCGCCGGCGGCTCCCGAGAAGCCGCTCCCGGATTTATTTAATTAGTCTCCGGGAGAGGGTATACTACCGTGCTTCGTCAACGTGTTCGTCCGACTGCGCTACTCTTCCTCTCTTTCTTCTTCCTTCTTCTTCTTCTTCTTCTTCTTCCCGCTCTGTAACTCTCTCTGCTGTTCTCTTCCGTTCGTCTGTTCTCGCATTCGTATATATTCGTCCTTACGTTCGGTATAATTCGACTTCGTCCGCGCTCTCGAAGTAGCATACTCGCAACCACATCGTTGTCCTTCTCTCTCTCTCTCTCTCTCTCTCTCTGTCTTCGGGAGCGCATTCACATGCACGAGCGAATACGAGTAGTGCGAGTGTGCGCCAAACGTACATACCGACGCTAATTAAACGAAACACAGACCCTAGATATTTATCCCACGCTCGACGACGACGGCGCGTCCCGCGCTATCGCGATATATCCGCTCGTAATCCGTCGAAAAAGCAAATGGCAATTCGACGGAGTATTCGAATAAAAACTTTTTCTCATAGATTTTTCATTGCACGCATCGTTCACAATTTTCAGACATTTCTTTTGATTTCTTCCCGAACAAGGAATTGCGTATTATTGCTAATTGAAATACCACAGCGATCTGTACGCGGACTGTATCGCAACAACCTGTTTGGGACACGCCGCGAACGAATATGCGATCGTGCGTACGCGCTTGTTCGACGTAGGTATTCTCCTCTTTTCTCCCTTTGCCCGAGTATACGACTAATCCCTAACTATGTTAGAAGCCTGAGACGAGAATGTTCTTCGTTACCCAGATGTCCCCCTACCTCCCGTGTTAATCGGGATATAAATCTCGATTAACGCCGCGCGCGTGTTAAAATTTATTTATTTCGAGGAGGACAACGAACTTTCTTCCGTGCCGACAAAAACGCTTTGAGAATCGATTTTAAAACGGAATTAGTTAAAGAGAAATAATCGCAAACAGATTTGTGTCGATAATTTGCGCATTTTGAACGATAAAGTTAACTTCTCGCCACGCAGAGTAAATCTCGGTCGCCTATTTCAAACCCATACAACGTGCGCTTTTGACGCCTGCAACGAAGAGAACGCAACATATACATCCCGCGAGACTTCCACATCGCGCATCGGTTGCATCGCGTTATCATTACCATTTTAACTGATGCTAATGCGCGCTGGTAGCTCATGCAAATGTTTTCTGGCGCTCTCCTCGCGGTTGCAAACCACCACCGCGCGCTCCGCGTGGCCCCCGATGAACGATGTTGCATTCATCAGGCCGGATGATTTGAAAAATCTCAAGGACCCTCCTTTCTTTGGGTCTTTAGCACTGTGACGTCCATGATTTATTGAGTAATATTCAGCGGCGTATTGGCCAGCGAAAAAAGGCGCGTAACGTTAATCTGAATAATGAGCTCCCGGCATCAAGCACCGACCGCCACCTTTTCATTGCTATCGATAAATAATGCCCAACCACTAACCCCCCTCGCTCGCCTCCTCTTCCTCCTTTTCCTCCTTCTCCTCCCCCGTCTTCTCTCTCTCTCTCTCTCTCTCTCTCTACCTCCTCGCACTTCTTCCCGCGCGCGATCGGCCTATCATCTCAATTTTTCGCGCGGTATTTACCGAGTCATTTGGATGTAATACGATGTGATCTGATTTAAGTCGCGAATCTCGACGCTACCTGTTGTCCGTACTCTTTCACGATCCCGCGCCCCGTGAATATTCAAGAATAAAAGCAAGAGAGAGAGAGAGAGCGAGAGCAAGAGCGAGAGTATTCCCCATTTATCTTGCCTCTTGCTGCCAATCTATCCTAGCAGATCTCGATTAGCACAGCTCGCGGAACGCGAAGAGAGCCTCTCTCGCGGATTCATATATATAGCGCCACGGTTTCTCTTTGCGACGGAAAAGTTACTTCTCTTCCTTCTTTTCCCTCTCTCTTCCCTCTTTAATGGATCCTATTATGAGCGCCTATTATGCGCTGCCGTAACTGAAACGGGAGCGCCCATATCCGGAATTCCGGATAAAGATCGAGAAGGAGGCAGCGACGATTCGAATTTTATATATCTTTCCGAAAGCTTTCTTCTCTCCGAGTCGCGATTCCAATTAACATAACAATCAGCCGCGCCTAATATAATCAAATGATTCATATTTATCCGCGCGCGTATCCCCATTTGCATAATGTATTCCATTCTTCTTTAAATAATCGTATCGCGCCGCGGCTGGAAGCGATTCGGATTTATATATGTCTCCTCAATTATATTTCTCTTTCCGCGACGACGTTATCTGTTACGAAGATCTGGGCTAATAGATACAAGGCGGTTTAATTTTTTTTCCTCGCGCGCGGTTGTCACGCGAACCCGTCATAATTAAATGGAAATTTAATTCGAACGTGTCGGATGCCCGCTCGTTTTTAATTCATTATCGCAGCATTCGCTGAAATTCATCAGAATTTACGCGACAATCTCGCGGCGCAAATTCAGCGGAGAATAAAGCCGTTTTCCTTCGGATCGCTATCGCGCCAACAACTACGAGCGAGATCCTTTGTAGTCTCTCGTCTCTCTTTTTTTTTCTTTATCGGGATTTCGCGAGAGAATGTTTCGACCTCCCTATCGGTTAGACACCGATTATCGAATGCGGCTTTCTTTCGATCTTTCCCTAATAGGTACACAAGACTAATAGCTATTTAGATGCGACCTTTATTTCTCGGATCGATCGGACGAGGCTACCTGAGACCCGCTAATAGATAGAGGTCTTGATTCATGAGTTCGCGTGAGATTGACCGATAAATCGGCGCGGGGGGTGGATGTGGCGCGACGCGACGAATGGAGTTATATCGGATGTCTCTGGGGAAGTTTGGGGAGGTGCTGAGGGAGGAGAAAGAGGGGAAAAACGAGTCTGGATTCTCTCTCTCGACAGAGGGATCGCGCGCGGTGATATCTATTATACTTTCTCGGTAGAGTCGACGGCGACATCGGGAACAAAGGGAAGAGGACGAAGAGAGGGGAGCGAAGAAGGGAAAGAAGAGGTTGCGAACGACGGGCGAATATGCGTCTGATGCCGCCTCGCTCCCGCCCTCCTCCATCCCCTTTCCACGCTGTTGCCAATGGCTAGGGAGAAGCCGCGGCTCAAGCCCCCGGGGAAGGAGGGGCGCATTGTGTGTTTCCGAGAACGTTGCGCTTATCGGTGGATCTGTCGCGGTAATGAGGTATCAGCCACCAGCAAATAAACGAATAAATGTAAAGAGGTGGAGGTGGAGCAGAAAGAGCGAGCGCGAGAGAGGGAGCGAGAGGAAGAAGACGGCAAACGAGGAGGAGTGTCTTCTCCGCCAAACCTAAGAGAAGAGAGAAGTCGGGAGAGGAAAGCCGGCAGCAGCTCCGAGGTCCCACCGATACAATGCTTCGATTAAACATTCGCTGCCTAAATAATCAGGCGCGCTTCGACCCGCCCGGAGAGACGGCGAGAGGCGACGAAAGGGAGAACAAAAAAGTCAGACGCGGCGAAGAAAGAAAGAAAGAAAGAAAGAGAGAAGACATTCATTCGCATACATGTGTGTGTATATACGCGAGCGAGAAAGAGACGCGCGGGAGAACGTGATTCTGTCAGAGACTAGCCAGAGAGAGAAAGAGAGAGAGAGGAAGAAGCGGAGAAGGAGATTCCGGTTCCGACCGAGTGGGAATCGAACACGTTCCTTTGCCGTTCCTCGTTTTCGATCTCTGCGCCAGATCCTTCCTCCCCTGCGCGCTGCCCCGATACGTTCTCCTCCGCACATCCTTCTCTTACACTTCATCGGCCCTCATTTCGCGTCTCTCTCCGGCGTCTCCTCCCTCTCTCTCTTTCTCGCTATTCTTACGCTATGTGTATATATGTATTATGCAAAACGAGTAACCGTAGGTGGCCTAGGGAGCCAGACGTGCACTGTGTAATTAATATCGATGCTCTCGTTGTCCCTTTCTCTTCCTGTTCTCCGACTCTCTTTGCTTATTCGTCTTTGCAGAGCGTGTCCTGTCTCTTTGGGACTCTACTAATCCGGCCGCGCAAACAAAACGCAGCTCAAATTAATCAAAATCAATAAGTGCACAGCCCGTGACCGTGCAATAACCATCTTCGTTAGATGAATAAGATAGTGTTGTGAGAGACGTATGACCTCGCGTTGGTGAACGGCAATCCAAATTGAATAAATAAAATTCGAACCAACCGCAAGATGTAAATAACATATCCCACATCTCTGTATGTATACGTTTCGACTTTGTTTTTAAGTCATATTCAGTTGATAATATACGCCACATATCATGTTGCGGCGTAACATAAATGACGGACTGTAATAAGATCATGACCAAATTACAAAAAAACATTAAAAAACGTATCTCAAATTAACAATCGACTAAAAACATTATACATGCAAAATATTCATTTCACATAAATGTTTTTTTTTTTTTACATTTAATAGCCGCAAATTAAATAAAAATAAATTATTCAAAAAAGCAGCACACACTCAGATTCTCTATCTAAATTTTATCTAACTTCTCGGAATACGTGATCAAGAAACGAGCAATAAGACGGATTGTGTTGTTGCGTCAAGACTCTGAATTCATCAGTGCGGGTGCAGTAACCGCGGGATTGAGTTATCTGAAGGTGAAAATCAAGCGGTAGCGCGTGCCTTCACTAAATAATCCGCTGGTGGAGACGCGACGCGGTAGCCCTCCTGGCGCGGTTCTAACGGGATCCCGGGGACACGTTGGAATTTTCAATGAACTGCGACCATCGACACCCACGCCCCAGGATGTATTTCCCTTTGCGTGGTTATTCAAACTTTAACGACCGCGTACCGTGGTCGGTACCCCCCTAGAGCTCGACGTTACCACACGAGATTAGACGAACTATAAAAGATGTTTGCGACATGACACGCACAAACTACGACAAGTACTTGTTGTTGTTGTTATTATTATTATTTCGAGAAATCGATCGAAATTAAACACGAGAAATTTCTTAACAAACTATTGACTTACAAGAAAGAAAAACACTTTTGCTGAGCAATACCTAATTATTCTCGAAAATTAAACTTAATTAAATAACAATAATTATTTTAGAAATCTTGGATATCGTAAATCTAAAAACTTTAAATCTGTTCCAGAAGGAAACAAGATCGTTATCACTTTTGGACAATTCGTAGAAGAGCCGTGTGTAGGATAATAATCTCGCTTTTTACAGAATATTAGACGCTTTTCTGGCTTGCTTTCATCTTGATGCTATCGCACGGCGCGTCACTCCGCGCATCTACGCGTTGCTTTTGAATTTCTATATAACGGTCGGAGCAAGGTGACTATACATAGCGTGGAGGAATAACATCACAGGTCGGTGGAAGAAAAAGCCGAATAGCCGGAGGATGAGGAGAGAAAAGCCGGGAATTTGAAATTATTCGAGCATGTAGCGCGTCTCTTCCGCAAATCATGCATGACGGTACCTATTACCAACACGAAATGTAGCAAAAAGCTCGATTATCTCTCCGAGATAATTTAGCGTTGCGCAATCGAAATAACGCTGAAAAAGAGAATAAAGAAATTCCACGTCATCGAGAAAGCTTGATTTTTTTTTTAACAACGATTAATCGCGGCTTACGGGATTATATAGAAAGCGTTATTACACGGACTCGCCCAACAATGGCGTGTAAAATCCGCGTCGGCACAATGCGATGTATCTTTATGCGCCCGATCGGTGGTAACGTGTGTTACGGAATCAATCCAATGAGAGATTGATACTTACTTACTTAGCATATATATCAATCATCCCGATATTATTGTACGCAATAATTGACGTTTGTTCGTCGACTGCGAAAACGCTAATTGAAAACGTGTAGCCGGTATAGCCAATCCATTAAATTATAATTCGCGAACATGCATAATCCAGTACGAAGCCGGAAGCCGATTAAACGACAGTTATTACCGATACCGCGTCCTATCCATTATCCGTCATCAATACGATATCATCAATAGCGAGAGGGGAGGGCGGTAACCGCGCGAATTTTAATCGAACCAAATCCAATTAGATATAAAACCGCGCGGTTACGAAGCCGCGCGCTCAACGGAAACTCCGACCAACGATTATACCCGATATATGTAACATATATACGCGAAAGTATATATTATATAATACGCTACGTTGGATTAAATCGCACCCACGGGTGTGTCGTTATCCTTATTTTTTCATTACCTCCGGGGGTAAAAACTTCTCCGAGGAGTTTCAGAAGCTGTCGCGCTGAATTTCTTATGAGCCACTGACGCGCTATATATTTTTCAGACGCAACGTTGACGCATACGTAAACACGATAAGGCGTCATTCACATAAAACCGATTTTCAATCTATCGATATTTGTAATTTTCAATCTCGCGACGCGAAGATTGAAATAATACTTATTATCTCTTTATGGTCTCTTTCTCTTTCTCTTTCTTTCTCTCTCTCTCTCTCTCTCTCTCTCTCTCTCATTTTGCGGTGTGACATGTTGACCGATGTTATTTACGTCTTATTGCCGCGCAATAACCGTGTTGTTGCTTGACTTGAAACGTTGTTAGCTGCGTAGTGTGAATTTACCCTAAATGATCGTTCGTGACTCCGCCGTGACAGAGAAGTATATAATTGCTTTGGGATCGCCGGGCGGTCCGCGGCTATGTGACACTCGTTAGCGACTCGATGTAGGGCTTTTGCACGCATACACGTATCGCGACGTGTACTATATATATATATACGCATTTGGTTTTTGTCTGCGCGGGAAAACACGCTCGATGGAAATAAAGCGGACACGCCCACATTTAATAGTGGTACGAATTCGATATCACGGAGATGGTGTGTGTGTGTGTGTGTGTGTGTGATATTTCTATACGGCTGCTGCTTTCACAAGAATTTTCTATCCGATAAGCGATATTATAAAAATTTTTTCTCCAAGAACAGTTAATTAACGCTTTTACCTCATGTTGCATTTACTATACTTTATTTATTTTCTTGCCTTTATAGATAGAAAATATTAAAAAATTTTACTTTTACTTTTTTCAACGCACAATTGTCGCAGTCCGATGAACACGCATGCAATATGCATGCAACGCGCGCAATCTTTACGAGGCAAATTGATGGTCACCGGTGCTCAGGTGAGTTATCGAATAACTGTATCGACCTGATCGTGGCGGTGCGGACGTGCTGCAATTTCATATGATAATTTGATAATTCAATTCGTTTTAAAAATCTTGTGAGACCGCAAGGTTATTTTAATATTATTGTTATTTATTTTAATACAGAATACTGACCTTGCTAGAAGGAAAAATATATGTAAAAAGCAGAAGCGGAAGGGAGAAAGAGAAAGCGAATTTTGTAATTAGAAAAGTTTGCACGACTTGTAAAAAAATCCGCGTTTATAGCGCGCGATCAAGCCGACGATCAAGCCGGCTCGCTATATCGGTGTTAATCGAGTCGTCGAATTAATTGGCGTTACTCACAGGAATCCCCCCTCCTCTTCCCCCCTCCCGCAATATATTGAGTTATGAAATTGGTTTCCGATAAGATCTCCGCGGCACAGCGTAGTCGTCGGAGAAAAACGTTCGTGGCGATCGCTAAATAGCGTCACTACAGCGTTCTTTAAGCAAAAATATGACTCTAATAGCCATTACCAAACGTCCAAAGATCTTAATTACAATATTCGACTAAAAACAAACCGTGTGTCTTGCGCGTGTTAATAAGAAACGAAGTGAGTGCTAGGTCTAAAATTACAGCGTGAGGCCTGAGATGATCTAACGATCCGTTATATCGAGACATTATTCACGAAAAAAAAAAAAACAAACAAATTATTGATTATCTCATTATATTCATACCGCATTTATCATAACGAGTACCCGTGGAAGAGATGGTGACGTGTCAACTTCGTCCCACGTATTATAAATTTTCGACTTTTGACGACCGAGTGAACGGGGGAATGTCACGGGGGCAAGCAACGATTCGTCGATCTCGTCGTGCATCAACTCGCTGCAACTCCCTTTCACAGTGTATATTCCACACACACACACATACATACATACACACACACACACACACACACACACACACACCCGCTGCAACGGCCGAAATCGGCATTAGGATGCGCGGGCGTCCTCGTATCCCGTTTCAAGATGAAGATAGGCTTCGCTCGTCCCGGCACGTTGCCAGGAGAAGAAGAAAACGAAAAAGAAACCTAGAGCCATCGGGCAGCGGCTCGTGGAAGAAGAAGAAGCCCTCCTTGACGGGCACATTTATCACCCTCTATTGTTGCCAGGGCCAAACATCCGGCCACACGGCCCGCGCACAGAGACTCACCCCCACCCCCCTTCCCTCTCTCTCTCTCTCTCTCGAAGAATTGAGATTCGCGGGAGCAACTCGCTGGCTTCTCTTACCCCGGAGATACGAGAGAGCCTGTGACCTGACAACTGCCGCGTGAGATTACTGACCTTACAAAAGGATCTTCACCCCGGCGGTGGATCTAACGAAAGAATAAAAGTCCACAAGATCCGGCATATCCGCGTGTGTGATATCATACCATCGAGGTTTGCTCTTTCTCTGGTTCAATGTACGCAATCCTGTTTGAGCGACACTCTAAAAGCTGACGATTATACGTGAACATCGTGTCGTTACGATTGAACGTCACTCGATGATCGGCGTGTATTATATATCTAACGTAACGTTTAATACGACGTTACGAAAGCGGGAGATTGGAATCACACGCGTAGTACATCGCGTCTCGTTCCTCATAGCGTATGAGTATCTGCGTTCCCTCATCTCGGAGTCTTGTTTGCACATTGCTTTTCCCATTAACCTAGTCATTACCGTGTCGGTACATTGTCTCTGGTACCCCGTACTTTGCACGTACTCTATGATCCGTATGCCTTCTTCTTCTTCCGTGGCATACGGACGACCCGCATCTAATTTCCCATTATGCTCCTTATCGGTCGTGCCGGGCGTTCCGTTTTTCCCTCGACCACGTATATACGTGGTCTACGGCCACGGGGGAGGAAGGGAGAAAAATTACGCGAGATGCAATCCGGACGATTGATAATCGCCGCGCGTTTGTCGCAAATAATTGTTATCGAAACTCGAAACGTCGAATTTTCCTATTACACCTCCCACTCTATTGTACGCGATCCGTGATCTACGCCCTTCCCTCCCGCTAGCTTGAGCACTCTCTGTGTGCGCACCAACGTAATTTCGTTTTCCATTACACGGCTCTAAAGATGAAATCCGCCTATGAAATATATACATACATGTATACGTGCCCCAAACGATTTAACGGCGCAACATTGCGAATACCGATCGAATACCGAAGCGCGCACGAAGCTATTTACGCTGCGACCCGTCGTCAGGTCGTCCAGGAAGTCGTTCGTCCGAACGACTCGCCCAGGGGTGCCTCGTGCCTCGAGTTATCGTCATGCGGACGTTATTCCAGATTCGCGAGAGGATCGAGCCCGGGTTCCCAGCGTGCGGCAGCGTGCCGGGTTCCTGCTTTTTACGGATGGAACGCGAGGAATCGCCTTATAAGTCGGCGCGGAGGCTTAAAAAAAGGGAGGAGGAAGAAGATGGACGAACGAACGAACGAACGAACGAAAGGCAGCGGTGGAAGTTGCTACGCGGCGGAGTAAGAAAAGGAGGAAAAAAAGGCGCGCGACAGTCGGCGGCGTTCTCGTTCGTTCGCTTCTCCGCACGACTCGTATACTCTCCGTAATTCTGCCGGCATCGTCCTTGTTCTCCTCGGCCATTGGTCGGTTTCCGAAACGGACGAATAAAAGAGAGATAGGTGTGCTTTCATTCTCTCAGTTTCTCTCGGAGCGGTTAAATTCGGTGGCCGAGAAAGAACGCCGGAAGAAGAACGAAGAAAACGCACACAAGAGATACCACGCGCGGACGGGGGGGGGAGAGAGAGAGCAAGAAGAAACGCGAAAAGAAGATAAAAGAGACAGTTCGACTGTAAAGAGAAATGGTTCGACGAAGAGGAAGAAAAGGAGGAGAAGGGGGAAGTAACGGACTTCAATCCGAGAAGAGCTTTTAGACTCAAGTTTTCTCTTGTTTCTCTTTTTCATCGACGATGCCGATAGGATAGGTGTCTCTCCAGACTTGCTACTTTGCTTGAGAAACGTCGATTTCAGATATCAGTTATCAATTAACGAGAGCACTCCGCAGAGGCGAAACGTCATTGCTCTTCGTTCTCCGCGAGGACCGTTTCGAGCGAGCGACAGGAGCGCGCGGACGGGGCGCACTCGCGTAATTTAGGGATCGACGTAGCTGTTCAGGAAGGAGCGCCAGAATAAGGGGCACCAGCAGCAAGCGGCGAGATAGAGCAAAGAGGAATGAGAAGGAACGCCGCGCGACAACAACACGGTGAAAGGAGAAACCGGGAGAGGAATGGCGAAGAGGAGGAAGACATCTGAAAGGAGCAGCGGGGCCCTACCAGCCGCGAACGATTGGCGAAACAAATGCAAAGCGGGGACCCTGGACCGACTCCGCGATCGAGAACCCTCTACTTGGCGCTCGCGGCACCGCCTTAAAGTATATCTACTTCGCCAAAACGGAAAGGGGGGGGGAGGGACGATGAAGAGGGGGCCCACTTAAGAGCCCTGCAAAACCAAACGGACAAACCCGAAACTGCCGACTCCGATCGCACAGGGTGAGACAAAGAGCGCGTTTGCGAGATCCTACGTACCCATAATTCTTTCAAAGGGACTCGGCGTGCGGGTCCGCAAACCGATCATTGCGTTCCTTACAAACTGTCATCGGGGCGAGCGGTGTCCGAATAAAGGGACCCACGGAGACACACTGGGGAACGAACGTCTAGTAGCGCTTTATGTCACCGGGTTGGGCTCATTTATGCTGAGCAGTACCCGAGAGTGGTGAGGGTGGTTCCCCGTTCCCCTGAATCAGGCTCGGCGCTCCGCGTTTGAAATGCAAACGCATCTCGCTGCGATATTATCGGATTGCGTCGCGATATTTGATAAAAGTAATATTTCTTTAAATTTTCTCTTGTCTGCTCGAAAAGGGAATGCATCACGGGAGTTAATGACAAATCTCGGTTTCGATCGTCGCTGCCTCGATCAATTATAATTTACGTCCGCGCGAATACAGAGCGGAGGCGTTTCTCTTCATTTTTTATTTTTTTATTTTTTTTTTTTGTTTTGCTCGAACCGACAGTGAATTGAATTCGAGAAGACATCGCGCGCGTTGATCGATGTTGAATTTATGCTTATGCGAGAGCGTGCCGATATCCGCGATTGGCAATTACGTTTCTTTTTTTTTATGCGGACGAGCCGCATTAGGTAAACGGCTAAACGGATATTTCTGATTAGAACGTAGTTGCATTTCATCTTTCGCTCGAAAGGCAATTTGTTACTTACAGATTCGCACATGTTGCACATCCTAAAACCAAACGAGCGCGCGCTCGTGCGTAACTGACTGCTTGGAAATTTTTAAGCGGCGGATTCTGTGTCTTACCTGAAAAGAAAAAAAAACAAAGTATTTCAAATTAGTTTCACATTTGCAATGTAGATTAAAATAAGCGTGTTATTCTTTATTTTGCATTCCCGACCGAGTGTGTGTTGTAAGACAGATCGTTCAACTGTGCTTTACAGAAAAAATGTGTGTTCTCTTGTATATCGCAAGTACGGTATGTGCTCTCTCGACGCTCAAGGTCAAAAAATGTATATACACATATATTTGACTTTATAATTCCTCATCAGGCAAAAAAGATAAGGTAAACGCTAATGCGCGCTGCTTAACGTCACGCACATTGCGCATCGTCCATCATTTTCAATTTTGATTTTCTTCTTATATAATTTCATACGGTTATCAAGTAAAATACAATTTACGAAAGAGAATCCCGTGAGCAAAAAAATGTCCGGAGGGGGAGGGGGAAAGATTATGCATTTATAGGTTTCAAGACAGGTCGGGTGGTCTTTCCCGACTGCGAGTTTGGCGCGTACCGGTTTTTTTTTTTTTTTTTTCCCAAAGAGTTAATCGTATAAATTACAATTATTACGACCATCATTCTCTTTCGGGCTACGCACCGCCGTGTTATGTAAATCGCCGTTGGCGTTAAGACGCAATAAAAGTTCTTCGCGTAACGAAGAGACGACACAATATACGTTATCGAGAAATTATTAGTCGACGAAACGCTCGGAGCCGACGAAAATTAATTCTCGATAATGCTTGGATTTGTACGCGTTGTTCACCCGAGTCGATGAGAGAACGAAGACAAGGGAAAGAAAGAGAGAGAGAGAGAGAGAGGAGAGGCATTCGCTTCGAGTTAGGCCCTTTCTCATCGATGCATTATGCCGATACGCGTGCGTGTGCGGAAGAGAACGAAAGGCGGCTGTGCTCCTGCGCTACCTGTGTTTGTGACGGTGACATTTACGGTCCGATAGAATCGGTCCTCTCTCGCGCGACGTGAACGAAAACGAGCGATAGCTCGGGAGAGACGAAAGACGGAGGAGGAGAAGGAGGAGGACGAGGAGAGGGAGATGCGCGTAGAGCCGGTGAACCAACTTTTGGACTATGTGTACGTGCGCGTGTGTGTGCGTGCTCTGCGCTTTTTTTGCGGCTTCAATTTGAATTGAAAAAGGCTGTGGATACGAGGACAATAGGTTGCGTTGCCGCCGTCGTCGTCGCCGCCGTCGCAGCCGCCAGATCCTCTCTCGGTTAATCCTCTCTCTCTCTCTCTCTCTCTCTCTGTCTTCCTCCATCTTTCCTCAAAACCAGTCACTCATTCCTTTACTCTTTCTCGCCGTCTCTTTCTCTGCCCGCTCCTTCCTTAGCTCGATGACGACGAGGACGAGAATCTTCTGACAGAGATGCACCTCGTGCCGGTCCTCCTCGTCACGCTTTGCCTCTCGTGAAGACCAACACGCGGTTTCTTCCTCCTCTTCCTTCCTCTTCGGATACTACCTTCTTTCTCTCTCCAGAGAAAGCTCTTTAGATCGAACGCTACGCTACGCGTCCTCTCTAAATATACTTAAGCTAAGTATTATCATGTCACCGGCAAAACAATCACCATCCCTACTATAGATCGTTTCTTCCTTCTCTCGCTTTCGTCGCTTTCGTGGCCCTGTTATTCTCGGTCTTTGTCCCTCGGGTTTCTTTATCCGCGCCTATCTTCCTGCCTGAAAGAGAGTTTGCTCTTTCCCTTAACCGTATGTATACCTTCTCTACCTCCCCCCTCCCCTCCTTCCGCCAGAGACAACAACAACGACAATCGGGTGTACCTTCTCTCCGACTGTGGAATCAGATATTACGTATGCACAGCCTAAACCGCGCTCGCTTGTCGCCCCTTTCACCTCCCTCCCTCCCCCTCCGTATTCTTCTTCCTCTTCCTCGTCGTTTTCTCCTTTGCGTTTCTGCCTCGTCCCACGATGTAATCTCTCTTGTTTCGAAAATTTGCGGTCGTTCCTCTCTCTTAACATTTGCGTTCCAAGAATGCACGTAGATTTATACAAAATAACTGAACGCCGCACACACACAGCTCGTTAAATTAAAAAAAAATAAAAAAATAAATAATTCTACGTAACAAATTATAAAATTATCGTTTGATGACTGGTTTTAAAGAAAGGTTTCAAATTTGCATACGTAATTATTAGAAACATTAGCGCACTTCGAAAGATATACTTCGCCGGCATTGTTTTTTTGCACATTGTATTCAGAAGTTAGCCGACCGAGACCGCTTTATATACGACGCTGAGGCAAGAAACTTTATTTCCTAGACCGGCACGACCGTAAGTCTTTTCTCTCGTTATCTCCGGATTTTTGCATCCTTTTACCGCCTCTTCCTGTTTCTTCTCTTTCCCCCGTCTGTTCTTAATTTTCGTCTTGACGACCGGCCGTACCGATTACGCCAAACATTGAATCACGCGACGGCCAATCGGCGTCGAACCGCCGCCGATCGTTAAATCGAACGTCCACCAAACCGGGACAGATCCGTCCGAACAAGTGCGTCACGTTCGGACCTCAATCTCAATCCGACCCCGTCGTGACACCAGCGACCCGGTAATCGATGCAACATAGGCAATACATCGAGAGAGTATCCCCCTCCCAAGTACTGTTTTAAAAGACGATACCGACCGAATCAGTGAAACGCACCGACCCGCCACCCGGTGAACGCACGTCACTGCCGGTGCAGACCGATTTTATTGCTAATAGGGATCCGATGGAGTCCAGAAAGCTAATGTAATTTCCTCCTCGTAACGATCTCTCTGCCCGCTCGTCTTTTCGTCTCTCTTCGACTCGAAGGCATCTTCTCGAGTGTCCCTACTTCGGTTTCACCGGGGAAGCTCGTCCTTAACCTATGTGCACAGGATCTCTGCTCCTCGCGTTCTAAACCTCCATCCACGTAGACGAGCTCGCGTGCAAAGTCGATGCACGGTTAAGTGCGTTGCGAAAGAGGAGCGGCGGCGAGTCCGGCGGCGGGAAGGAAGGCAGAGAACGAATTACCGATCGCGCCGCAGTGCGAAAGGAAGAAATCGATGGAAGGAGATGAGCAAAAACGAATTTACGACTATCCGGTCGTTTCATCGGAGCCCGGGTTCGGCCCCGATTCACGGAGCGGTATTACTGATCACTCACAGTCCGGTTCGCGCAATATTCAGGAAAATATCAATAAGGAAGCGATTGCACTTCGCGGAAACGATACTGAAAATTAACGGTAAACACGCAATTTAAATACTGCAATGTTGATAACCAATTTAAAAGACGACGCTATTTATCCCCCGGTTTATTAAAATGCTCTCACACGAGATATGAAATATCTTGAAACTTTATCGGACAAGTATTAAAACTGCGAATCGCGCGCGAAGGGCGCGCTAGGAGAAACTTAGGGATATTATACAGCCGCGCGTGCATATTTTAGTTTATTTTATCTCTTCTAAAAAAAAATCACCGGCGTCCGGGATTTATTTCTCGGAACGGACAATGCAAGCGAGTGACACGAATAACCTCAGCTTGGTGGGTACATATCATAAACGGATATTAAAATTCCGCCGGGATCGCTCGGCGGTTTTGGAATTCGCCGATGAGCGCGTCATTCAAGTAGAATGCGCGCCGACGGCGTAAAAGCACGCGCAAGCGCTGTGTGCAAGCGCAGCGGTATGACGAATGCCAACAAGAGTGAAACCACGTCTCGCGGTAACGACCAGCCGCGTGCTTCCGGCCCG
>QVNW01001581.1:0-45527 GCA_014825475.1 Pseudomyrmex flavicornis
GAGAGAGAGAGAGAGAGAGAGAGAAAGAGCGAGAGAAAGAGGGTTAGGCATACGGAAGGAGTCAGGGGGAAGGGCAACATGCTGAAGGACCACGCTGGTGTATCGTCGAGCAGAAGAGCGTGAATATGGGTCATCGGTGGCGATACAAATGCGGTTACACGGAACAGTCAGTGTGAGAGGAGGGGTTTTCGGCGATCCCGGCACCCGGGATGGCGGTAACTGGGAATCACCAAGGGGGGAAAGGGGACCGGGTGGGTGGCCAGGAGCGGGGGGATCGACGATTCGGCGGCTTCTTCGGAAGGGTAGGGATTCGGCTAAACGATTGCTTAAAGCTAGAAGTTTCGACTCTTTTTCTCTCTCCCTGTTTTTCGTTTCTTGCCTTCCGAGTTGGAGAACTCTTTCGCTCCTTCGCGCGTTCACGATGCTCTCTCTCTCTCTTTCTCTCTTGCTCCGTCTCATTTTCGTGCATTATCCCTTTCCCGCTCGCCCTCTGGGTGTTTTCGACAATAACACACATGTACCAGGACCGTGTCGGGAGCGCGATGCGCCACGTAACAAAACCCGCGCAGTAGAAAGAGAAAATCCTTGAGCGAACAAACGAAAACCTTGAAGAAGTGGAAGCCGATTTAGCGCGCAGCTTCCGATCCGACGAGATGTCCACGTGTCTATCTTGGCTGCGGAATTACGCGCGTTTTAGGCAAAAAAAGTGTACAAAAAAAACGGTAACAAATGATACTCGAGTTATATATTCGGCGCGCTCCAAGTGTAGATCAAAGAAGATCAGCACGGCGGAGGTGACCGCGATCGATGCCCATCGTTAGGCACCTCCGCTACAAACAGCGAAGGCGGTAGGGGAGAGTTTTAGGCGTTGGAGGCGCCTCGGGTTTCTCGTGGTTTCGGAACCGTGCGAAAGGAGGAGGAACGGCGCAGGAGGAGGAACAGGAGAAGGAGGGAGATGTACGCATCGCAGCAAAAGAAGAAGGGGACGATTCGCGGCATTGCGTGGTGGTAAAACGCACGCTTGGCGGAGGAACAGGGCGGAGGAGGGAAATAGAGGGCTCCGAGAGGGGGCTCAAGGTCGCCCGCGGGGCCGCGCGCGTTTCAACCACGCACGCACATAGCGCCTGCGTGGCGCGCGCACACGGCGTACACACGGTTGCTGCACACGGTCGTGTGTGCACGGACGTGAACGGCGAGCGCCTTGGAAGCGCACGCGCGCGCTGCAACGCGTAAACCGCGGGTGGGTGTGTGCGTGCGTGCGTGCATGTGTGGTTGCGGCGAGCAATGCGCGCGCGCTCACGCCAGCGCGTCGTAATTCGACGCTCTTATGGCGGCGGATTATGTCATCGCGTTCGTACGTCGGAAAAACATAGCCTCCTCTCTGTCTCTCTTTCTTTTCTTCTTTCAATCGGACTGTCAAAAATACACAAAAGTAAAAGATATTGTATAGATGGCCGATTGTTTTGACTTCGGTTCCGTGAAAAATTCGATTGCCGGGAGCGTGCATCTTCTCGCGCATTCTTCTTTCTTGTGTTTTTTTTTTTTTCGCTCGCTCCATCTCGCACGCGCCATCTCCGCGCGCGTATTTCCGTGTAGAAAAAATTCGCCAGAAATACAGGGCGGAGAAGAAATCGACGCAAAAAAAAAAAAAAACAGACGAAAATAGACGCGACTTCAATTCCGCGCTCTCTTACAGATATATACCGCGCAAGCTTCCGTAATCACGCGAATCCGATATATTCCCGATGGCGACGGGACTTGCGCGCGCGTCCTCACAATAAGAGACTCGTCGCGACTTTGTCAAACGAAAAATTGAGAATTCAGCGAAATGAAAGAAGAACGATGGTCGGAGAACGGTGGTCGTTTTGTTATCGTTGCCGGTGATGTTACGTGGGGACGGAATATACGAACGCAAAAGATGAGAACGGTATTGGCGAGGAGAACAAGCAACGTTGAGAGTATATATATATATGGAAAAGGATTGCTTCGCCGAGATATCGAGTTAACGCAAACGAGCGGAGGAAAAAAGAGAGGATTTCTTTATGAAAAGCGCGTATCATCGGGGGAGGAGGGGGGGGGATGAGCTCGACGAGAAAAACAGGAACGGCGCCTGCGATGGCCATTTTTCGTTAAGCGTCTTTTAGCAGTAAAGCGTCTTTGCGTTCGTCTCTTTGTGTGCCACACCAGGAGAGAAGCGACGTTGGTCGTCCAATCATTGGCTGTCCTTTTTTTTTTTTTTTTTTTTTTTTTTTTTTTTACGTATAACGGGACATATCCTAATTCGACTCGACCGTCGAGCAACGCGCGCCGCGCTTGACACGCTCAATGCGCTCCAAGAACGCACCAGTGGCTTTCGTAGGAAGTGACCGCTGCTGGTTATTACCGAACGAATTAAAGTCTCGCACAGGACAGAGGGGATATACCGGCGGCAATTTATAATAGCGAAGATACAGGCGAGAGTCACTGATTTTAATTCCCGCGAGATAGCCGCGCTCAATGAGCGAGAGATGCTTCGGCACGCATACGTTTTTTAATTAAACTCCGGTCAATTTAAATAAAATAATATGAGTCAATTGATAATAGAAGTTGACGGCAAACAAACAGCAATCGCATCAGCGAGCCATAAAGAAAATATGTTGACGCGCGAGCAATTTCAATGTAGCTTCCAGACCAGAGAGAAGCTCGAAGTTTATGGAAACTACCGCGTATAACACACATTCTCTGCTCGAAGAGGGTGTGTGTTTCAAGAGAGAATAGTCGATATTGCAGCCATTCGTCTCTGCTAGGACCACGGTTTCCAGAATATCTCCCGCCGTTAAAGCAAAACAGGGATGACGAGGGAGGGAGAGATATCTGCATGAATCCCGGCAATAATCGTTCAAGGGCGAAGGCGGAGGCTCCGTCATCCCAAAGGGTTGGTTCAGACCGTTGAAAATGTCAGAGCGCGCGCGGATGCGTTCGGTAATGATAAGGACAGGAGAACGTTCACGCTTCGGGGGAAAAAGCGGGGGAGATGTATTCTCTGTTCCGGGCGAGCGGTATAGCTCGCCTGAATTATCAAGACAATGCGTAATTACGTCGTAAGATTTCCTTTCATTGTATGTATAACTTTCTTTTTTGGGAATTGACGAAAGAGCCGCTTTGACGACTCTGCGCACATTCAATTTCCGCGTTCGTTGCTTTTTCAGAAAACGGTCATCGCGGTTATCTATCCGCAAAAGCTTAGGGGTTCCTCGCAACGACGCCGAGAAAAAAACATCGAGACGTGTGTTTACAAGGAAGATTAGGAATTCGTGTGAGACAGATAAATGGATAGCGTAATGTCACGAGGTAATCCGAACTGATGAATGTGCGACGAGAGCCAATATAAAAGTCAATATTTCGGAGAGTCTAGTTTCAGAATGTATTTTTTTTTCTCTTTCTCTCCCTTTCTCTCTCTTGCCATGTAAATAAAATAAACTCGCCATATAAATAAACTTTAAAACTTTTTTTATACAAAGGCCCGAAAAGGACTCGTCGACGCTTCCGCGCGCTGATGAACGTATAAGCAACGCGATGTTTTTCTCTCGCGCTTTATCGTCCTAACTCCATTTCAATCAGGCGCGATGATGTAAGCGCATTTTTGTCGGCGCTGAATCAAAACCCGAGCGTCAGTGTTTACAACAGTCTCTGGGGATGGACACGGCCGTCCGCGTGCAATTTGCAATCGCTTATCTCTCTCGTCTGTGACATCGCGCCTCTTCGAAATACATTTGCAGCCGATATACATTCGAGAAACGATGTTTTCAATGATTCCGTAGTAACGCGAGTTCAAAGTGTCAACGATTGCAATTACCAAAATTACAGTTTTTACAGCACCCCATGTCGATGAAGCTCGAATAAAAAAGAAAAAGTCAGAGAAAATTATTCTCACCGTAATTAAATGCTCATAAATCTTCAGAGTGACACCTCCTAGGATATGTCTACCGTGTCTATCATGCTCGCGTATCGTTTTTTTTTTTTCGAGAAAGAAAGTAGCGCATCGATGCGTGTACGCACCGACGTGATTCATTCACGAAACAGCGAGACACGGGAAAGATGGTGTTCCCAACAATCGCGCACCTGTGAGAAGTGATGACAGTCAGCGTAAAGTCCACGCGGCGAAACCGACGCCGATCATCCCCCAGGGACGTTATCGTTTTCTACGACGAATGCGAGGTGGTGGAGCAGAACACGAGAGCCGCGATTGAAGCCGCGCCGAAAACGCCCAGCTAGCGCGAAGCACGATCTGAATTAGACTGTTCTACCGGGTTATGCCCGGCTCGTCCGACTTCCCCTCTCCTTCTCTTTCTTTCGCGGGCTCTCGTTCCTCCTCCGCCCCGCTGACGGCCCTACGTTTTTTGGGCCGACTTAACAGCGTGCCCCTACTAGCGCGGACTCTCTACTTCGTCGCGTCGGTCACGAGCGAGCGACGCGATCAAGTCCGCCTCCGATGCATCGTTCCCCGATCCGGAGGTGGAAACGAGCTTCCGGAATGCGATTCCGTTCCCATTCGTCAGAATCTTTAATCGCCCGCTTAACACTTGCTCTTCTTCCTTGCGCAAATTAATTATATATATATCAGGCAAAAAAATACATATATTATATATCACGTAAACTAATCGACACTTCGTCAAAGAAATCGCATTCGATTTTTCTGTAAATTAATATACGTCTCGGTGAAGAACGGCTTTTACTCAGACGGCGCTCGAGCAAACGATCTCGAAAAATCGCCGCTGTACGGAGAAGCCGTTAGCGCGTTGACTTTTTCTCGTCGTCTGGAGATGAGCGCCGCGGAGAGAAATAGTTTTTCTGACCGCTGTAAAACGAACGGCGACGCAATAAATTTTCCGAATGAAGGTCGTTAGCGGGTGGTTCCGCTCCGCGGAAGCGGCAATCCGACTATGCGCGTTTTTTTTTTCGAAGCCGCCGGGGATGACGACAACGTCCCGAGGGAGAGAAATTAGGTGGAAGAAGCAGAATGTACGGATCCCTTTTATGACGCCACGAAATAAGCGACGACTTCCGTCGAGGAGGCACCGTTACGGCCGCATGATGCACGTACGGCAATATTACGACGGGAACGTGCCGCTACTGCACGTGCACGTTTTTCGCAAACAAAGGACGCACATTGCGCACGTATGTTTGATGTTTCAGCGGCTTAACGAGCACGCAAACCGGGAATTAACGCGGCCGTAATTTTTCGTCGAACTTCGTTGTGTTGCGTTATCATAAAGCGTTAATGGCGCGAAGCAAAAATTAACGAGCTGCCGAGCGAGAACGTGAGCGGATACACACACGTAGTCTAGTTACGGCAGAGAGCACAGTATGCAGTATGGTATTAATATTCTTCCGAATATATATTAGAGAGAATATATATATATATAAGAGATAAGTGTGTGCCGCATATCGCGCGCGTTGAACATACATGGCAAGATATACCGACATATGACATACAATTATACACAACACTAATTACGACGCTAAATAATATATGTGTGTATGTGTACGTGTGTGGAAGAGAGAAAAATATATTCAGAATACTTAACTAGAATAGTTTCCTAATAGTTTGTTCCTAGTCACATGACAGCAAGAAACTAAATGAGAAGTCAGCGGAACGAAACAAAAAACAAAAAAAAAATGGAGTCTCGACTTTCTTTTTCACTGGTGCATTAAAAATGAAATCATTCCGATTATTTCACCATAAAATAACGCTTACAGCAAGTATCACTATTTCACATTGTGTGGTGAACTTTTGTTTGCAACCTCTTTACGTTCCTCTCTCCTCCGTACGCGGCTTCTCCGAATTTCAAGTTCAAAGCCGCACCCCCACACAGAGAACCCTCCCGCAATCCCCGAGAGAGAAGCGCGGTTAAAACAAACAAGTACCCGCGTAAGTCTCCGAGAATTAGGAGAGGCTCGAATTAGCGGCGCCAATGACGAGTGCCGATGACGCGACAGGTGGAAGACAGGCACGACAACACAACAGGGCGACAACGACGACAACAACAACAACTGGTCGTGTCGGTCGTACCTGGCGGATGAAGCCACCATGGATTGACCAGGGATGGTCGTTGGTTGCTGGGGCCCTCGCCAACAGGGGCGTACATCCTCCTCCGACTACGTCACGCCCGTCACTGCCGACCCGGTGCGCGGCTGCACCCCCGACTGCCTTCGCAAGCCCGTGACCGGCCGCCACCCCCTCCGGCGGTCGCGGGATTCCAGTCTCTCTTTCTCGCTCGCTCTCTCTTCCCCTACCTCGACGCAGTGTACGCAAGAGGGTTGCAAGGTTACCGGCAAACCATCATCCCCCGCGTCTTTCTCTCTCTCACTCTCATTTTCTCTTTCCCTTTCTCTCGCCAAGCGCGTTTTCGCTATCGTATCACCCTTCCTGCCGTCCTCCGAAGGCGACCTCCCTCGCGGCCAACCAACCCCTCCATCAATGACGACTCTGTCGCCCCTCCGGGAGCCGAGAGCACGGAGCACCAACGCCGCAACCCCCGCGCGTTCACCCGACGACTTTCCTACGCAGCCACGGCCATCACTTTCGCTGGAAAGTCCTCGGGGGTCGTTAGGGAGCCAGGGCTGACGCTGCAAGGGGTGGTGCGGCCACGCAGTGAAGTATTCTTCCTCTTCTTTTACTATGAGTTTTTTTTTACTACTTTCTCCTTCGTATGTGGGAGGAAAAAGAGAGAGCTACCGGATAATGAAGAACGGAAGCACCGGACGCAGCGGCGCCGCGGAAGGAATCGACAAAATAAGCTTGTTGCTACGTAATGAATGCGGGGGAAGAAAATGATAGAGCATTGCGAGTATCGATAAAATGCAGAATTCAGTCTGCGAAGGCTCTGGAAGCGTGTGGATCGCAGAACCAAAAACTTCAGTCGCAAAATGAACCCGTTAACCTTCTCCATTAAAAATTTGATTGAAACGCGCATGTACATCACGCAAAAAGAGATAATATAAAATTTAACAAACAGAATAATACGAGCTGTTACATGAGCACGTCATACATAAATTTTTATCTCGTCTTCTAACGTTCTGCTTAAGATACAGTTGCGAATAAATACAAATGTTACTCAATAAGAAGAATTCAAACTTGAATTAAAGATATTGTTTCGATGTAATTTCTGGATTTTATATGATAATTTCAAGTTAGTACTTTTGAAAGCGGTTTCAGCGGTTTCAGAATTTTCATAAACGTAATAATGGCTCGAGTTAAATATTTATGCGCAGTTATCCAACGACTGTTCCTGACAACACACCGAGAATCGTGCACCTGTTCGAAATTATCGTGGCGGCAGTTCTGTTTTAGCGGTCACGAGTCGTACCTTTCATAAAATTTTCCTGTATTCCGCGGGGGAAGCTGGGATAGCAACAACCACGTTCCTCCAATCGTTAAGATTGGAGGCCGGTGTGCGCGTACAAACGGCACTTGTTCCCTGCATAAAATTTTGTTTGGTCAGATCAGACAGGTGATTCGAAATGACGCGTTCTCGCGAAGAGATGCCGCTAATCGGAATCGATGCCACAAGACGCGATCGCCACATCGTACAGCATTCTCCGCTGTACTACGCACACTTTATGAAATGCGCAAGATTGTGTGATATTTGACCATATATCGAAAATACGCGTAATACATTTAAATTTAATCACGATATCATTTGATTAACATATTTTAATTGTAGTTTTGTGCGAAGTTGTGTATAACGTGATCGATCGATGAATACAGAAATATATGCATCTCGTAAGAAACGCCGAATTATTTATGTCCACTCTCCGACGCGAAATCGTAATGCGGAGAAGAAATAAACTCACGTAACATTTGCACGTGACGATGGGTCTATCGAATGAGATGAAAAATGCCGCATAAGCGGCGCAGCTGGCGCCGAGAACATTTTCTTCCGAAGTGTATCCAAGAAAATCTCGATCGCCGATAAGATTTCCCGCCGAAATAGAAACTCTCTCGGAGATCGCGTATATACGCCTCCGTAGCTCACCTAGGATGGCCTCATAAATAGTCGACACGTCCCTGGGAGCAGGAGCTTGGAATGGAGGGGAGAACAACCTTGCAAGCCTTCAAACTCTGCCGTGCGTGCGTAGCTTTAGCAATGGTGGTGGGATACGAATTTTTGGAGGTTGGCAGAATGGCCGTGAAGTGAGAAGAGCGAAGGGAGTTGAAGGGTCTGAACTCTGAAGGTTCCAGGAGCATGAGAGAGAGAAAGAGAAGAAAATACTGGCACGAGAGGGGAAACACGAAATGGCGGCAGGAAATGGAGAAGAGGAGGAAGAGAAGGAGACGGAAGAGGAGTTCGGGCAGCCAAGGGGAAGGACCAAGCAACCTGCACCCGGCAACAGCCCCCGACTTCGGGGAAGAACTAATCATTAACCTCCTTTCACCCTCTCCGAATGCTACCGCTTCTCTAACTCGACCACCTTCGCTTCACTTTCACCTGCGCCTCTTACCCAACCACCCTCTCAGGCCGCCACCCCTTCACGGCCACCACCTTCACTCTCACTTCGTGTGTCCTTCCACCCTCGCACTTCTCCCTTTCCCTTTCTTCCCGATTCTCTCCTTTCTCCCACCCGTTTCTCTTCGACCTTCCGCCCACGTTGCGCCTGCCGCGGTGTGTTTATGATTACGATTACTCGCACTCTCGCTTTCGCCGCTCACCCTTCGCGGGTCTCGCCTTCGATTTCGCTCCCGTCCTATCGACCTCCAAACCTTGTCGCTACTTTCGGTCTACCTAAAACGCACACGATGCGACGCCCGGCGTCGTGACGCTTAAAGTCGAGGGTCTCCTTTCTCGAACGCGATACGATGATGCACGGCCGCGCGGAAGAAATGGAACAGCCGTTATATTTGTGGCGCTATTATTTCCTCTCTTGGGAGGGGTTTCACTCTTCATTGCGCGTTTTATTTGAAGCAGCGGGTGTACACTCTTTCCTTCATCATGAGAAAGTTTCGATCTCCGCTGTGTCAGAACTTGAAGACAGGGGGGAGTGAGACGACCGCAGCGATTCATCGGGAAAAGAAATTTGAAAGAACAGTCTCATTTTTACCCCGGGCGATGAATAATTCATCCACATGCGACGTTTCAACTTTATCTTGGTATAAAAAATGTAAAACTATCGTGTGACCGATACTTTAATGTATGGTGAAAATCGTGCCGGGCAAAACCATACGGAACAACACGGGTCCGTTCGCAGACGTGCAAGAGAAACAGTTGTTTCTAATGGACTCATATATATACGTGCGCAATGTATTTCTAACTAACCCCTTTCCCTAATCGCCATTTCTACTGTCGGACTGAAAAAGGCCGACAGAAAGATGCATGTGTGTGTGTGTGTGTGTGTGCTTTTTCTTAACGATAATCGTGCGCAGGTAAATAATTCAGCGACTAGCTGGAAAAAGGGCGGCTGACATTCACGGAGGAGGTATATCTTTACGAGCAATCGATGTCGCGGGAAAGTTCGACGACGAAAATACGCATATACGCGAGGTCCGCACATACCAAATTACACCGTTTTTCTAGGACTACGTGGCAATTGGTCTTTATCCGCCACCCGTATCTTGATTTATGCGCCGAGTTCCTAGACGATAGGAATCTCGCGCGCGCGTAGCGAAGGGGTGACAACATGGCGTACATACACGAAATGCTCAGCGGAGACGAAACCCAACTGCGACCGCGGTTGGAAACGTGAAAGAAAGTCGTCGACGAGATCATTCTCAAATGTAGCGAAAGTAGATCGCGGAATATGTGCGCGAAAAGTTGATTCCGCACACATGTAAGTTTGACCGCTGATAAACCTTCGACCTTTCACGGATAGCGCGCGCCTATCGATTCATTCATGCGAGACGAATTGAATAAATTAAAAAAAATTTTATTTTGTAATATATATATATATAATAAAATTTAGTGAAGAAGAGATAAATTAACATTTTAATTTTATAATATATTAAAGCATCGACGGAATTACGCACGCGATAATCTAGCGCGGTGCATCACAGCTCGCTTTAATTATTCTCAACTCAACGTCGATGCATTTTCTCATTCCGTACTAAAATCAAATATTCATCGACGCCATTCGAATATAGATCGCACGACGACGCGATCTTCTCGTGAATCGTAAACGAGGATCGCGAAGTAAAGAAACGGCGCACCCGCGTGCGAAGGTCGGAGTCAGTAGTGGCAGAAGGGTGGCGCGCGGTGGCTGCCGAAAACGCGTGAGCGCAGGGGGAATCGCGAGGGGGATGAGAGGGGGGCAAGATGCAACGCACATCTATTGATTCTCCTCCAGCGTGAAAGCCCGCGTGGTGCGCGGCGGGGTTTCGCTCTTATCTCTCGTTCTCGCTCTAGCCCCGTTTTTCCCTCTCTCCTTCTCCCTTTCCCTCGCACATTGCGGCACACGCAATTTCGCGTGCGCGCTCGCGCGCGAGAGGGAGAAACGAGTGCGCTCGGTGGATGCAGGGCACAAAGCAGCAGAGAGCCTCGTTCTGCGCCGTCGGAGGCGAGCGGCAGCGAAAGAGAAAAGGAGAAAGAGAAAAAAAAGGCGAAAAAGAGAACTGGATCCTGCGAGAGAGGAGACAGCAGCTTCTCTCCCTTCTTTCGTCAATGTGTGTGCGTGCGTGCGCGCGCGCGCGCCACATTCTCGGCCGCGTTTTCTCGCTCGGTGACGCATAAGAATTAGAATACCGGGGCCCCGCCGGCCGGGCATTTGCATTGCAACTCGCGCGCGTCCGTTTTGCACTTGCAACTTTCTTGGAGATCCACACCCGGGGTGGCTAACGATCGTCTCTGCGAATAACGGGTACAGTCACCGCCAGAACAAGGTTGCAAAAGGGCGGCCCGGCAGAAGCGACAAGAGGGATCTCTTCAAGAGAAGGAAAGATAGAGCGAGAGAGAGAGAGAGAACGAGAGTATATCGGATAATTGATTGATGGGGGAAAAAATATTAGGAGGCGCGAGTGCACCATACGTCATACTCTCGACTTTCACTTCTGCGTCTCTCCTGCTTATTTTGTATGACAGCACAATTTCAATCTAGCTTCTTCCAACATTCCCGCGATTCAGATTCATTGAATGTGCTAATATATTCCACAAATGTGTCATCGTCCCTCAAAAATATAATAAATAACTGTCGAACTTGAAATTTTAATCTCTCACTATTATTCACGGTGTTTTTTATTGCGTGAGAAAAACACGCGCGCGTTAGCTAGTTTTTTCATCGTAAGAGATCGAACAATGTGCGAAGTTTGTTTAAATATGCATGTAGATATGTGTCCGCACGTGGTATTAAACACAAGAAAAAATAAAAGAAAAAACCAAAAGAAACACAATGTTGTCTTTTATTTACATACGAAAAGGTCAGCGACTTAAGCGAGCAATTGTAAAAAACACAAAACGCATGCGCGATGACTGCTTTTCACGTACCGTTAACCGAGATGCAGAGAGAAATATGGAAATCGTCGCGTAGAATGATCCAGACATTGCAGATACACAAACACACCCGGCGTGAATTTTTGAGCCGATACCAAACAAGAGAGACGAGAGACATTGAGCCGATACCAAACAAGAGAGACGAGAGACATTGAGAGTAATGTAAATGACACAATTCGAACTGAAACTCATTGAACGACTATTGTCTTTAGACATTACGCGTGCTTGAGATGTAACGCAATTGTTTCGAACTAGTTTAACTTCAAGTTTAGCGTATTTGGTCAAAAGTCATCTATAAATATGAGGATATAAATACACGTACGCGTGCATGACGGATACACAAGGTAAAACATCATTATAAAAGTTTCATGAAGAAGGGCGGTGACAAGTTATACGAATTAATATTAATGCGAAGAGACTGTCAATCGCTGTTGTCGCTCTCTGGCGATTATTATTGCCACCATTTACGCGCAGCAAAGCGTGTTCTTCGATTCTCGGAACACATACACACACGTACACACGAAATTCCGCTACAAGGAATGCGGCATCAACATCGCGAGGAGCAGTTCGGAAACCGATCTCGCGAAAAAAAAAGGGGACATTCAACCGAACGTATTGAAAACTTTATTTCCACATCGTGGAAAACTTGCAAAAACTGGAGCAACCGCTCGGAACGCGCGCGGACGACACCCGCTTTAAAATTAAATTGAATTAGAAATTAAGTTTGAGAGCAAGTATATCTATTTGGCAAAGTTATTGCGTAATAAAACTTGTTACGTATTTTGAAGTGTACATTTCAAGCGAAGCGGTGTTCGTGTGTTGTGTATATATGCAACGAAGGTCTGACGACAAAAAATAATACCGCAACACTATTTACAAATCCCCGAACACTATTTACAAAAATGTAAATAAATTTCAACAATCCATTGTTAAACAATGTGTGTCTTATTTTGAGCGAGATATATCCAAGAGTTTAAACAATTGCATATACTTATATATTTATGTTAATAAATGTATGACTCGACAAGCTAATATCTCGAATGTGAAAAACGTTTTCCGCGCCGAGTAACAACTTTCGTTTTTTCCTGTGACGTTCGAAAACAGTGACACACAGGAATTTGCTCGGTAATACGTTGCTCACTCACCTGTGCAATCGGAGCGCGTTGTTCGGAGCCGGTATCTTCTCTCTATGACGATCTCCTTTTCGCTCGCTCTTTCAACCCTTTCGACGGAGCAAAGCAGCTCGCTGACGGCGATACATCGTCAGCGGTGTGTTCGCCGGCGGCGGTTCCAAGTGTCAGTTCCGGCAACGGTGGAAAGAGACAGGAAGAAGCAGAAGAGAGACAGAGTGGGAGAGTCAGCTGGTTGGCGAGGGGGTTGAAGACGCGCGCCGTATATATACGTAATTGTTGTATGTAACTCTCGACCGAAGCAAAATAAAAAGCAACGCGCAATGTGAAAAACACGACAACGTAAAGTATTCGCGATTGTACTTGATTGCGCCACGCGATTTCTTTCTCGTTCGTACGCTGCCAGCAGCGACGAGGGCGATTGCGGGGAACCGACAGCCGATCGCCCGGCGATTGCGATGACGATTGTCGGTCGCACGCGGACTTTCATAGACGACCCTGTGCCGGCAACGAAAATTTCGACCCCGCCACCGAACGCTGGCGCCTCCTTGCGGAAGCAGCAACATTCATAACCCTCTGTCCCTAAACAATCGTGTCGCGAATGCGGGTAGTAGTTCTGCGGCGCGAGGTGCGCGTTGCGTAAACTCATTTTGCCAGGATCTTCCGGTACGCACTTTACAGTGACGGATTGAATAAACCTCGCGCCCTTCTTTCTGAAATATCGTGACTCACATTGCGCGAGATCGTCGTAATTACCGTTTCTTTCGTAAAAAATACGCATATTGCTTCTTTTGTGTTCCGCTGCGGTGATAATTTTTTTTTTTTTTTAAACCAAATTGCCTACAAAGAGTTTCACTTAACATTTATTCTAAAGTTTTTCAATACAGCGAGTCTAAACCGACAATTCAAAGAGAAGGCTTAAGATCACGGCGCTTATATCATCACAAAGTAATATACAAAACAATCTTTTCCAATCTTTTTCGCATTGCGTGCGACAATGAGTTATTTTTTCTTTCTTATATTTTCCGAACCGGAGTATTCTATCATAAATAAATTTTATTATTTCACACTACAAGTACTGGAAATAATCATTAACCAACAATAAGCACTTTGCCGTCCTCGACGAACTCGTAAGGTGGAACTTCGAGATTCAGAGGAGCAGGCCCTTTCCTAATTCGACCGCTGGCGTCGTAATGGGAACCGTGACACGGACAGTAGTAACCGCCGAAATCACCCGCATTCGCGATAGGTACGCATCCCAAGTGCGTGCAGACGCCCAAAACGACCAGCCACTTGGGGTCTTTCGTTCGAACGCTGTCCTCCTCTGGATCGCGAAGACTCGCGACGTCCACCTGAGCCTCCTTCGAGATTTCTGTTTGATCTCTGAAAAGTTTTTTATGAAATTATTTATATAAACTCGCACGCAGAGAGAATAGCACATCGAGCCTTTGACAAGAAACGATCGTGCAAATTACCTGTGTCTTACAAACAGAGGCTTTCCGCGCCACTTGAAGACGACGCTCTTGCCTTCGGGAATAGAGTCAAGTTTTACCTCAATTTTCGCCATAGCAAGTACATCAGCGCTTGCACTCAGCATGCTAACAAGATCTGTTACTATTGTCTTTGCTGCGTAGACGCCCGCTACACCGGTAGCTGAATAAGTAAAAATTTGAGAATCAGATTGTTACCGCGCTAGAGTTAATTGTGCGTGTCAAATATTCTCTAAAAATTTACCAGCGGACACAAGATAGGACGAGGTCTTCCGTTGTTCCGCGCTGTCCTTCGATCTTGCACTTGGATCCTTTGTCTGGTCTTTGCGATAGTCGGTGAAGTCTGGCCATTGCACGTCCGTATGCGCCAAACGTCTCTGATGCACCTGTGTACTGGCTGCAATGACATATAACATGCGCATCATTGCATCGCTTTTAAAATAAACAAAAAAGTTGTCATCAGGATCTTCTACGCAGAAACATGTGCCGATATGTGTTACATGACATTGTTACTGTGTATTGTCAATTATTTTAGAATTGCTGAATTATAGTCATAAGCTCAACGGATAGCGCAGCGACCTGCAAAACAGTGCGCGATTGCGCGCATATCGATTATATAATCGCGAAATGCAAGTACTCTTGCATTTAACGGAAGGAATGTAATTTCGTGGAGAATCCTCTCGCGCGGATTGTGTTTTATGCGCACCTGCGACTCCTGAGCTTATGCATGTAGGTCCGCTCAGAAGATCTTGATAGAGAGTCTGTCCGAGGGTTCGTTTCACAGTAGGCGGAACCGCAACCTTCGGCTTGTGTGATTTACCGGTCGCAGCCACGGATACCCCGCCGTTCGAGACGACCGTCGCCGTTGCCCGCAGGAACGGTGCAAGAGTAGACGATTTTGCGATCACATTCATTTTTACGGGAAAAACGTGCTCGTAAGAATGAACGGGAGCGACAGACACCCGTCGCAAAACGATGCTACACTACTACGTCGCGGGACGTCGCTGCGATCGACGTAAAATCGGCCGCGCAATAACATGGCGATAAAACGGTAATGTCAAGAGTCAAGAGCGTGTCACATAAATTAGTACACAATGAAGAAGTTTCCGAGAACGGGTTATGCGTGTTACAAAAATAAACAGAACGGAGTCGTTTTCAGTGGTTCTCAAGCTTTTCCATAATGGATATATACATCGATTGCTTTCGATACAACTGTCGATAGTCGAGCGCAATCGATCTATTGAAAATTCGAGATAAAGTGACAATCAATACACAAGCCAAGCCCCATCTATCGTCCCATTCGAATAACACTACCATGTGACTGTACACACACACACGTGCCGAAGCCCGAAGCCTGAAGTAGCAAAATCAAGTGCTAACTTTTGCCTTTAATGAAATGCGTATAGAAACGTGTTATTTTTGTTCGTCCCGGATTTATCCGGGACATGGAATACAGTTCGTACGAAACGATTGCAAGGTAAGAAAAATGTAATTGACTTACAAATATATTTGTTTTTATAAAATCTGTTGAGTGTCCAATACTAAATTATAGTATTGGAAAGTGAGGTTATATGTACACGTTACAAATTTAACTCTTCTTTTTTCAAACGGATCTTGGAATTGTATATGATTAATTCACTTTTTTCTTGATGCAAAGCTACTTATATGTATTGTGCACACGATGTTACAGATATTCAAGTTTTGTCGTTCAAAGTGTCATGCTGCATTCAAAAAGAAGAAGAACCCCAGGAAAGTCAAATGGACCAAAGCCTACAGAAAGACTGTTGGCAAAGAATTAGCGGTGGATCCATCATTTGAGTTTGAAAGACAAAGGAACATACCTGTTAAATACAATAGGGAATTATGGAATAAAACTGTGGAGGCGATAAAGAAAATAGAAAATATCAAGCAGAAACGTCAGAATCTGCACATTATGCAGAGGTTACGGAAAGGAAAAGTACTGGAGCAAGAGAAGGATATTAAGGAAGTGCAACGTGATATAGCTCTCATTCGTTCGCCAGCTGCTGGCCTCAAGGAAAGGAAGAAATTGGAGGAACAGAAAGAGATTGAATTAGAATTAGAAGAAGAAGTAGATTATAATGCAAGCACAACAAATGCCAAGAAGGTTAAATTCCGTGAAGAAGCCATGGAGGTTAATTGAATTGTTCTATACATTTTACCTTATCCCTTGTTTCAACGCATATCACATTTTTACTGTGTAATATAAATTATTTCATGCTATATAATTTTATATATATTACAAAAAAACATGAGCAATTATTATAGTTCAATCTTATTCACAAGCTAAGTGTAAACTAAAACCTATTAAACAGAGTTTCATTGTTTAACTTTTATATTTATTAATATATATATGTATATATTCCTATATTCCTATTAATATATATATATATTCTTTTTCTAATATATATTTAAATATTGAAACATGGAAAATTATCCGTTTAATAATAATCCGTTCAAGTTTTATAAATAAATTTGTATAGTTTTATTCTCCGATGACATATATGTATGATTAAAATTGCCAAGAAATTCTTAAAGATGGAGCCACTAGGCACCAATCGTGTGCAGACTGAAATCCATCCCGTTTAGTATATATAAGCGCTTTCTTCTTCTCTATGTACGATGTCTAGATATGTCCCCCCCCCCTCCATTATATCGACGTTCGTGCGTTTCGCAAAGGACTTATCGCGCACAATATCTTCGTCAACGCAATAAAGGATAAATAACGGTCTTTCATTATATCACAATTGTATAATTGTGATATAATGAAGAAACGCATTCAACATACGCGTTACAAGAAAATTCAATTCTCGTACGCACTGTGCGCGAATTATGCAACTTTTTCCGACTTCCTGGTACGTAATTACTGATGATACATGTCTAATTCCGTGATTTATCATTCATTCTACCCAAAGTAAATTGAACAATACGTAAGATCTATTACTAGATCGTCCAACTTTGTAGTATGTAAAGTCATTGTTGAAACCGAGTGTATGTCAAAAGCGCATAAAAATTCTCAGTTTTATAAATATTGTCGTTCATTAACTTGTGTTATTTTGCATAGACATCGTATGATTTTTGCATACGTTAGATAAACGTCCGTAATCTAGTTATAATATTGACTGTCATTCACTTATTTTGCATAGACGTTATATGTTTACGTACGTTAGATGCATAAACATTTACAGTATAATCAAACGCGCGTAAATTGTATAGTATATTTTTTCAACAATAAAGTAAACTTTATTACGTAAAATACTTATGGTTAATTATATAAACACGATTTGAGAGAGAGAGAGAGAGAGAGAAAGAAAATATATGAAATACTTATATTAAAAATCAACTAATGGAAAATAAGTCAAAAATATAATGATCATGTATCATTATTAATAATTAGGTCATTATAAGTACGCGGTGTCTAGTGAAATTAACCGTAATTAAATAAATTATGTTTTCATACACAAGAAATCCAGTATTTTAGCTCGTATTAGCCTTATTTTCCATTATTTTCACTTATCAAATATATTAAAAATCATCTAAAACGTTAAGTTGTGGATAAAATAATTTATGGACAAAAAATCTGTAAACATATAATCCATACAAGTGATCAGGCTTCTATCTAAGCCTTTCTCCTGTGTACTCGAAGACTACATACACTTCATTCCGCGAACGTCATTCCTTTGTGACAGGAGACGCGAGATTTCGTGGGACCCGAGGTGTGACCGCGCCTCGATGACATTGTAAACATTTGTAAGGTGTTTCCAGCAATTACCAAGCAAACTGTATGACGAGATGTTTGTCCGCGAGTAAAAATGCCTTCCGCACCGACAACGACGTCGACGGGACGACACACTTGTGTTACGCGAACAAAAAAATATTTTCACTAGCGTGAGCTTGCAGATTTTTCTTTTCAGAAGAGGAGAAAACGCGCCGATGCTCTTCGACGAATCGATCTTTGAATCTCGCCGACGGCCAACACACATCGGCTTTTCGGACAAAATAACGACCTGTTAATGCGACGTCGATCTGTTTTGAATCGATAGAACGGCAAACGTGTACAAGTGTTTTTCTTCTTACGTCATAAATGTACTATATACATATATATCAGTAAGAAATTTACATTGCAAAATATTTTACACACAAAGAACGACGTGTAATTACGTGTTTCTTCTATAAATAGAGTAAAAATCAATTATATGAGACAATTGAAGAAATCGAAAATTTGATTGATGAGAGAAGATTCCAATTTTTCGGAACGTGCACAGTGTTTCGGGGAACTACTGAATATCTCGAGACTTCTTCCAAATTCGCGAGCGAGAGAAAACTCTGCTTTTCGGCCACACGAAAAGAAGGTGTGCCGTTGTTTGTAAAGAAAACAAACAATCACGCGAACCGGAATACGTGATACGCGTGAATCGCAACACAACGGACTTGCGGGCCACGAAGCGAAAAGCTGTACGTACTACATATTGTTGCATTTGTTATTGCAGCTTCCACTTCAGTGAGGAAACTACTTCGGTCGGCTGATCAATGGCTCTCTTCGCGAATAATACTCGTGTCCGACACGAGAACGATGAAGTCGTTCCTCGTGTCGAAGCTAACAATACCTTACAAGAATATGATGGTTGTTATATTATGCGAAACGTAAAGGTACTCTCGTCTCTCAAAGAAAGAACTCACATCCTGTTGGTTTATTAGCGATGCAATATATTATCTCTCTCCTCTCATTGTCGTTATTATAATTTTTTAACTGCATTTCTCCGCAGTGACGAAAATCACGTTTACAGATATATCCCAATGTTTTCAGCGTTAAATTTCAGAACGAGCAAATATGTAAATTGTTTGTATTTTCAAATTTATTAACTGCTCATTTGTACACTTTGTACATAGTGTTGTTGCTATCAACTTTTTAATTTTATTTTTTATTTTTCATTGGTCACTGAAGAAGATCCTAATAAACTGTCTGATTTATGTAATTAATAAACTTGAAAATACGAGCAACTTGTATATTGACTCATTAATCTTGAAATTGTAACTAACTTTTCACGAGCTTATTTATTTAATTTTCTTCGCGGTTTTGCGATTCAAATTTTTTTCTACAATTAGTACGCATCAGCAACTAGTAGTGATCGATCAATGTATGCGCACCTCTTGTCGTCTATTTGGCGACCCTCTTTTCGTCGACGCGCGTCACCTACGTATCTCCGGACGGAAGGAGATTGAAGACGCGTTGACAAAACCGATATTATCGATCTTCTGCCGACGTTTATTTAATCATCGCCGTGTATATCGCGGGAAGGTTCTTGTAATAACATCGTCCGCCGAGGTCACTAGTGCAGCATAAATAAATAAGACGACACTCGCGGGATAGATAGTTTGTCCGGGTTTTCTCTAAGAGAAAGAGAGAAAGAGTAAGTCCGGCATTTGGTTAGACAATATTATTTCACCGACGCGGTTACGCGGGAAATGCCTTCAGATCTCGCCGATATGAAGTCCGTAATTGCAACTGCCGCGTTCATACCGAGATATTAATTAACGCTCGACGCGCAATGTGCAATTTATACACGATGAAAAAAATTCGCTGATAATTTATACAGAACGCTCTAGCCGTCGTATTTGCATGCAAAACATTTATATCCGCCGTTTAAATCTGGTGTGAATCGCGGTTGCTTTTCCAGCAAGCGCGCAACATTATTACCAAATAATGGGACTCATTAATCTTCGTGTGTGTTTTCTTAAACGCGAGTGCGGCTTCATTTCCTCGAGCGCGGTCGCGCGGAAAGCTGTAACGGTCCGAGCTCGTAAAACATCTGCGGCTAAAAGGCATTATGGAGTCACTTCGGCCGTCAGACGGCGAGGCGCGTTTTAATTAAATTTCGATGTCGCGTCTTATCACAGGTTTGGGACTCGAAATGGAATGAATCCACGGGCGTTTCGATAACAGCCTTTCGCTGTCTCTCTCGCGTCGTTGCCTCAGTTGTTTCTCTCTACGCGCGTTACAGAGAAACGATGAAAACACAGCTCTAACACATATCGTGAAATTCGAGAAGTAATCATGTACAAGATAATTTTGAAATATCGTTTATTTACTTCACTAATGTTTCTTTGAAATTTGAACTTTCATCATTTCGTAATTTTTATCTTGCACAAAGATTTTGAGCAATCGGTGCGTTTATCTCTCGCTTATTTTTTCGATCTGAACTTTTTTTTTGGACTCTTTCCAAAGTCCAAGATAAATTACCGAGATTTGGATCGAGATTATAAGAATCAATTTGATCTTTCCGGCGATACGATCGTGATTTGCGACAAGGACAGTGACACTGTTTGTCTTAGCCAAAAGCGGCTCATTCATTTCTGTTAATTTGAAAATCCGGGCGAACGCGCACGAACATCACCTACTTCGGGATCACTCGGTCCGATCGACCAGAAGATAAGCGATGCGATAACGAGGAAGGAGGTACATCGTTTCCGAAAACAGGCATGCCTAATGCTGCTCGACGGAGAGAAAACGCTGTTTACCGGAGACAGGTGAATGTTTGACATTCCTGTCGCGGTCTCTGTTAGATGAAGCTTCTGGTTACTAGACAGCGTAGGGGCGATCAAACACACTCTAGTAGTTGGAGCGTAATTTAGTTAACAGAAAGCCGTAAAAAAAAAATAATAATACATCTTATCGAAATTTTTTTTTATACGTATCACAAATATATGCTCATATAAGAGAAATTATATATATGCAATATATATACAAATATTTCTTGTATCGTTAAAATATTAAGTTGATTATTTCTCTCTTAAACAAGCAGAATTCATATAGTCTTATTTCATGTGTTTCTTTTAGTTCACGTCGTGAAAAACTATATTTATAAATATATAGTTAATTACACACACACACACATATATATATTAACTGTATGTATTGCTTATATATTACAAGTGACCTGAATAAAAGACGCATTCTAGCGCGCGTCTGAGACCGACACACATTGGTCTTAACGCGGCATTACACCGAACGTTTAAACGGATTAGATGAAACCTCCGGGAACGATTGAGTTTCCTCCAAACGCAGGTCGGCGGATGATCTTTATAGACGTGTAAAGATCGTGTCGAGGCGCTGCGGATTCGCTTGTTTGCACACTACCGACACTATTCGCTTGTCCTGGCTCGAGACCGATTAATGTCATTCCTCTGTCATCCGAAATAAGACTCGGGGGGAGGGAAAAAGTTCGTGTTCGTAATGGGCGAGGATGCACAAAGTCCGGAAAAATCCATTTTATGCCTTCGAAAATCTATTTAAAATCCGACAAACGAAATTGAAATGAAAATTATTTCACGCGTTTTATTCGAACGAATCACAATTGAATATATTCGAATCTATTTTAATGTCATGGCAGTGCGGTGTGTTGTTCCTGCGTCGCGTCCGGCCTTGCTTGCGATCTGAAATATCTCGCGTATCGAACTCTCGCTGTGAAGCTGACGTACAATTCTCAGCGCGTATAACGATATACATTAAGCGTAAAAACATTGTTTTGAGAGCGCAAACCGAGAGGCTCGTACGCAAGACAGAGTGTGATGCGTGACGCGGTTCGGTGAATCGACGGTTTTATGTATCTGAGCTGTACCGCGAAGAAAAAACTGTCACTACTTCTCGGATCGGTACGTCGGAATTTAACCTTGCGTGTTAAATGCACGCGGACCTTGATGCGGGCCCGTATCGTATGCGCGTGTCGACGAAAATTCCGAGTACGTCAACACAAACATCATTTCGGCGAATACTCGCGAGTAGACGTGCATCGCCGATGTTTCAATAACGACGTTATGAAATAGAACGTCCTTTGTAAAGTTACTTTCGAAGTATCGCGCAGCTGTGCTTTGTTACGAATTTCTCGCGTGTATAACAATTGTAATTGAAACGCATAATTTTATGACTTATGATATTTTTCACAGTTTATGGTATAAACTTTTGTTTTTGTCGAACTATGTGAGAATTTCGTTATTTCTCTCTCGTCCTCTTTCTCTTCGCTTTCTCTTTTTCTTTCTGCTTCTTTCCTCGCAATAAGCGTGACATATAAAACAATGAACCAATCGCTACTGCGGAAGGAACAGTGCGCGACGCGGGTTTACGCAAGCGTCTCGTGAATTTGCATCACGTCTAATTTATGCAGATCAAGATCCAAAAATCAAGAAAAAAATGTGAAAGTAATTAGCTCGTCTCTCCGATTTAATTATCGCCAAGCGACACGATTTATGATACAACATAAAAAGAAACGCGGCAGCTTTCTACGTGAAAAGCACATAACGACCCGCGGCTTATTAATTCAAACGGACGTGAAATGTGATGTGCGTGTACGCGCGTAATTTTATGTAAACCGAGATAAACATATCTAAAGCGATTGTTAAGTGTGTAAATACGATCGCGCAAAGAGCGCTACAAATTGTATCGAATAATAAATCTCTCGCGTTATCGGGAACATCATCACGTTAACCCACCACACGCAGTTTTCATTAAATACTTCAACAATCTTTATATGACAGATAAAGTATCTTATTATTTTGCGGCACCGTAAAATTCTCTTCGAAGCTTTCACAGGAAAGCGGTTTTCTCTGTCAACGAGGCAGTCAATTTTTTTCTTCACTTTACGGCAAAGATATCATCCGAAAGAGGATCTTAGAGTCTCGAGAGATAATACTAGATTGTGTGCAGCCACACACGAGGAGTCGCTATGAACTAACTGTTAACGCCAGCAATATTCTCGACGGGGACGAAAACCTCGCGCGGTGAACGTCAACGTGAGAGGCCCTCGATCACGTTAGAGTCAAGAAATGCCGTGCGCGCCGTCGTCTCTTTCCTCCGTTTCGAGCACGACGGTACGAGCCTGCACTCGACGTGATATTACGCGATCGTGTTTTGTACGTTCGTTTCCGTTCCATTCTCACGAGAATATATATATAATACAGCCAGCCAGAATATATGTATAATACAACACACGATGATCGCGCGCGCGACGATAAACGAGCGAATTACGAAAGAAGAAGAAAAGCACGTGTGTGCTCCCGGACAAAATCTCAGATTATAAAACTCGAAGTGCCTCTCCGCGTGCGCGTGGAGAAGAGTCGCTCTCGCATATATGTATATATGTATGTATACAATAAATATGTAGAGTCACAATATAACATTCTGAATCAAAACATGTACTTGAAGCACGTCCTACATTTCCAAGTCTGTCGATCTGTTTTCCATCTCTGTGCCGAATCGAAATTGAATCTTCGAAGAAACGACTATTTGTATTATTGCCGCTTATTCTCAAGTTATATAACGAATTAGAGATGTTTTTTTGGAGAAAAATAATATAGACGTTAGAAAGGTGTACGATGTTTCTATCGACGAGCGGTAACCCCTTTTTTTTCTCCCTCATTACGCTTTTATGATCGGGGGGGGGAGAGGAATACGACTGATGAAAACACTAATGCGAGAGCAGTAAAGTTTATGGCGGTGGCCACCGCCGCGGCAGAACGGAATTGTGTAAACTTACGGGACCACAGATATACGACATACACACGCACCCGCTGCTCCTATGGGAGCCCGGAGGAATATATACGGGGTCCGGACTCTCACGACTTCCCCCTCCCTTTCCCCCGGTCTTCCTTCGCACCTTCGTGTCGCTCCACTCCAATGAAGGGAACACATCCCGTGGAAATCCACTTTGTCAAGGCGCGAGTCGTCTCCTCGAGCCCGGAGAGAGGAGAGGCCTTTTTACAATCTGATACGTTATGGGGTACCGTGTACCATTAATTACCGGGACAAACAAACGCCGGCAAATTATACGTTCACGCGGGCCACTTCACGGCCTCTTATCCGCCATCTTATTGTTGAACGCCGAGGTTTATAACGCCGTGGAGAAAAGGATATCAAAGGGGGAGGACTTTACAAATCTCTCTCTCTCTCTCTCTCTCTTCCTTATTCCCATCATCCTGAGCTCTCTACGATTTTTTCGCTCCTTTTTCTCGATTTCCTCGGTAGATAGCCACTCGCGGCTTCGTAAATACGTCGTCCGATATACGATGGAAGACGGATTTTAGCATAGGTGTAAACGCGCGCGCGGCGTTAATTTAAAAAAGCCCGGAAAAAATGTGTATATATGATACAATGTGGATTACTCTTCTTCTTCTTCTTCTTAAACATGCATATATATCATGATTACGGTCTCTCATTATCCGCGCTATGAAGTAGACGCGCACCTGAAAGAGCGCTGTATAATTATATATACGGTATTTTATTATATCTCAATCACAATCTTAACGGCGTAATTAGAACGTCGTTATAATTGCACACAGTTTTTACCGTGTTTTATTTCTGTCGGGGAAAGAGTTAAAAATTTTCATCGAATCATTTTGCTAATCGCGATCGTTACTATCGACCAACCATCCGCGGACGTTATTTTTCACGATTTTACTCTGAATCATCGGGGTACTATGCGCGTATTCTTTTCACGTTTCTCGAAGGCATAAATGCGTTTACGACTACGCTTTTCACGATGAATGCCATGTGTTTTACCGCGTCATTGCGTAAGAGAGAATCTTGCTTCGAGCACTTTAAACAAATATTGGCAGATAGACACGCGCTTATTTTTAACACAATGACCGGCTAGGTTTTTCGCGTAATATATTTTTTTTTTTTTGTACCTGACATTGTTGGTTGTATTTACAAATCAATTTACAGCATCCGCGTTCTTCAGAAAAAATCCGGACGTGCGACTACTTTATAGTTTTGTTACGCGCGGAATTGTGAGAGTCTGCGGAACAATCCGTCGTCGTGTCTCAACGAAAGAAAGAAAGAAAAAAAGAGAGAGAGAGAGGCTAACATCCGTCTCAAATACGCAAGATCGCAACTGGCTACAAATTCGTCCTAAGGGATACAAATGAGTAGGCGCGATGGATACACTGCACAGAACACGTCCGACTACACTATAAACGCGTCCGCCTCCCCGAACTCGTGTAAACAATTATTCATCCGGAGAGATCCGTCTCGCTTCCCCCGCGTCTCGATTCGATCCGAATCTTCGCCGACGTGGATGAGGTTTGAATCATTCCGCGTTGGAGTCGAACTTCCGGTCCGACGAACGAGGAAGTATATAGAGTGTAACACTTCATACACTTCCTCTCTTTCGATTATAAATATTTAAGTGTAAATATAGTTATCACACGCGTCGAAGACGTTCAGAGAAATATTGATTCTTTAGAAGAATCCTCTCTCTATCGAGCGGAAGAGCTTTCGAGAAAAAAAAACACAGTCGGTCGATCAATACGCGGGAAAAAAATACATATAATCTACTTCACGCGCTGACGAAAAAAAAAAAAAAAAAAAAAAAAAGCCAAAAAGGCCGCGACAGGTGACGAGGTTTCTCCCCGCATCATCGGCGTGACATCGCACGTAGATCGTGTAGACACACGCGAATGCGATAGCCGGGGATACGTGGCGCGAATGCGGTATTAAAAAGGGTTATTTATCGGCGGATTCGCGCGCGTTATATCCGCGCATTAAGATTCCCGGCGCGCCGAGACCGAGCCGCTCGTTCGGCGGAAAAAGAGAACCGAGTTTCGCTCTCCCCGAGACGGCTCTCTTTCTTTAAGAAGACGCGCCAGAAGACGTACGTTGCCGCCCGCGTGGTTCCTTAAATCGAACGATCAAACGAGAAAATCGTTCGGTCGACGGCACCGATCTCGCGACGAGGTTGTCCTCTTGTATAATCCCTCTAATCTCCCTACAATCGAGATACGAGTTTCACGCGTGGTACTACTAATTTATGCCTTGAAAGCGAATACACAGTGTGTGTGTGTGTGTAGAGACACGCCAAGTTTCGACGTCCCGATGAAAGAAAGCGCTTCCGATTTGCATTGACTTCATTGTTCGAGACGAAGTTAGAGTCCAAGTTCGAAGTCCGTATAATCGTAAACCGGCGCCGCCGATCGTCCTCGAAACCGATGGACTTCGTCGCGACTTCGAAGAGAGATCAATATGCGAAGAAATCAGTAGGAAATCGTAAAATTTTTTTTTCCCTCGTTTACCTGAAACAACATTCAACTCTGCGACGAATATATTGAAGTCGAAAACTAAAAAAGCTCGAGAGTCGATTTCGATTCAGCACAGACTCTTCGGAGTGTGTGCTCACTTGAGAAAGTCGAAGTTTATGTGTAACGCATCGCGTTACATGGAAATTCTCCTGTGTAGCATCGGGCTCTTCTATGTTTTTCGTCACGCTGTTATTATCTGGGAATGTGTGAATACTCGACCATTGCAAGATCGGATAATGTCTTCCGTCAGGGGAATCAATTGTAACAAAATATGAGGGAGAAAGTTGACGCACATTACAATGAGAGAGAAAATCGAGGGAAGGGGTTTATCTCACGGTCTGTTTTCAAAGCACACCCGTCACGGCAAACGGTTCCGGATTATTTCGGAAATGTCGAAAACCGTGAAATCACAGGACGTATTAGTCGAGCTAGTCTTGCGTCTCTAATTTTATTGTCAAAAATTAGATTTACGCGAGGAGGGGGTTTAACGCATTCATACGGGGGCGCCTGTCAACGCCTCTTGCAGACGGGTGCGGATATTCCGCTCCAGTACGCAGACACACCCACGACGGGTTGAATTACGCGATTTACGAGCTGATAAAACGGAACGATATATTTCAATACAATGCGACGTGCGTGCGTGCGTGCGTGCAGGGCGACGCGTTCGTCGCTAATCGACCGGATCGTAAAATGAACAAACTACCGTTAACCCGTGTTATCGCGGCGAGACAGCTCGCTCGTTTCAGCGGGTCATCGAAGGTGAAGAAGAAGAAGAAGACGTTTCCATTCCGATTGCCCTTTTAACGCGCGGCTCGAGAAGAAACGAGACGAGAGCGCACAAACGCGGATAACCGCGCGGCGATACAGATTTTTATGGGGATGTAAATCTCGATGACACGGGCCAGAGCCGCAAGAAGGGACTTAGAAATCGTGAAAGGCGCAGTCGATCTTCTAATGATTCCGATTTATCACCGTCGAGAGGTCTGTTCCGGTCAGAAGAATTTCCCGCTTCGTAATCTTTCATTCGGATATATTTCTTTCTCCTTCTCTCAGTCTGAATATAATATATTATAATTTTTGCCGTTCTGAATGGTTTTGCTGCGCAATGTACATTGTATTATGGCCACATTACGAACACAAAAAAAAAAAAAGTCTTGATCTCTATGACAAATACTTGAGATGCTTTTTGGCTGCATCTCGCGCGTGTAACTCGTTTCATTATTTACTACGGGGACCTCTCTCTTTCCTGTAGTTCCTTTCCGCCGTGAAAATCTTTCGATCGGAGATCGCTCCCGCTATAAATTCGAGCGCACCGGCGGGCGCGACGACGACGACGGTCTCACGTCGGGCGAGCGCGATCTCTCGTATCGGATATCGAACGGGCGACAATGCGTCGGAGATCCTATCTAAAAGGTTCAGGTGTAAATCTTCAGTCAGAAAAGGCAAAGCGACGGTTTCCCTCTCCGAATTCTCTCCGCTCGCTTTAACAGCGCCGGAGATCTGCATTAGCAGATGCTCCGGCTAATAATCTGTCACCGCCGCTCTTCGCCCGGCGAAGACCACTTAGGTGGGCGTTCGAGTAAAGCCTTCCCTATTTTCTACCGTATTATTGCTCGCGACTGCGGGCTCTGTTCCCATCGAGCGCGTTTCTATCCTCTCCCCGTGCGAGGAATAATAGCCGAGTTCGTGTGATTTATTTTTATCTAATACGCATGTCACGTTCGGCGTCCGTTTCTCAGGTGAGAATCGTATATATGTACATATATGTAAGAGCGCAACCGTGTAATCGGCAATTGTAGATTTCAATGTGCGACAAAAACGAAGATAAATCGCGACGTTAACGGAGAGAGAATGTTACGTCGGCGAAATCCTTAATATGTTTCCGAGCGCGGCGCGTGTGTTTTATATGCGTGTTGACTAAATACGTGTCGGTTATATACGGCGACGTATTTTGAGCGCTGCGTCGTCTATACGCGCGTGCACAAAAGATCAATCTGCATACGCGCCGATGGACCATTAGAATGCGTCACAGAACGCATCGAGAGACAAAGTGATATTCGCGCCGGCCTACGCGACCCGTCGTTTCTCGTCGTCGCTGCTAAATTCGCGGCATCTCCTCTCCGTGACGCCGGCGCCACGCACAAGCATCGTCACGCAAACCGCCGGCTGAATTCCGTCTTCGTTTGTTCCTGATACGCCGCAGCTGAGGTTCATCATCATGGGAATGCGAGAGAGCTCGGGCATTATTAGCGCGGTTTTCTTTCGACTCCCTTCTTTATTATTGCCTCGGAGATGAGAAAAAAATAAAATACAAGATCACTTGACGCCGCAAAGTGCGAAATAAATTTCGAACGCTGCTTTAATTGAGATCGAGAAAAATACGGCGAGCATGAAAATCGCAGAGACGCAGAGAGTTTCGTTTAGAAAAAACCTTAGACTCACACCTTGATACGTAAACGAAGTTTGTTAATAACAAAATCGTTTGAGGTGGTTTACGTTGTATTTCTCCGGTTAAATCGGACAGATCGGGGTCGTTGGCGGCGCTTTCTCCGTCATCGACGCTCGGATTATCTTTATTTATCACGCGGGGACCAGTCAGCGCGGCAAGGAGAACCGGGCACCGACGATGGGTGACGGGCAGGTCGCCCTCGGCGCCGTGGGCTGTTTAATTTTAGGGCATTACGCGCACAGGCGGCAGCCTGGTCGATGCTAAAGGGTTCTCCGGGTCGGTATTTGCCGAGATATTATCGCCGGCAGGAGATAGAGAAAGAGAGAAAGAAGAACAGAAAGACCCTCCGGGGTAACGAGAAGGGCGTGACTCTTCTTCGGAGCTTGGGCAGGAAGAAAGAGAGGGAGAGACGGACAGAGAGAGTGAGCTCTATGATGCATCCGACACCGTTTCGCGAATTAGCCCCGATGCTCTCATCATCGCCTCCATCGGTCAGTTGATCGGAAGGCCGAGGAAATCGCTCGGACACGAACGGCAATAATAAGTTTCGTTCCCGCGAAGAATATTGACCGCAAGATTGCAATTGGAATAGACCAGGATAGAGACTATGCGTGATTGCATAAGAAATTGAATTCGATACGCGATAAGAGACGCCGAAATTATACCTACAGCGAATGAATGTTGCGTATATATTTTTGCGAAAGAGAGAAAAAGAGAGAGAGAGAGAGAGAGAGAGAGAGAGAGAGAGAGAGAGAGAACACCGTTCATTCGGTATTCAGTTATTCACGGAGATAGATAAAAACTTTTCTGAGTGATATTGCCAGGAGTGATAAAAATGCAAATGCAAGTAATGCAATATATTTTAATAGCAACGAATGTTAATACTAATTTTAATAGAACAGCGATATTAAGTAAGCGATAAACAAAGTTATATAGGCATCGTATATTTCCGATGATAATCGTCATCCCGGCTCTCAGAGAAAGAGAGAGAGAGAGAGAGAGAGTCGGCAGACGATATTTCGGCTGCTGTCTAGTTAAAATCTTTAATTATGACTTCTGGAATATGCGACAAGCCGCAGAGCGTGCCGAGATCGGATTTCACGTTGTAAGCGTAACCTTTCATTGGCGCGGTATCAAGACGGTTCATCTCTTCGATTTTAATTTGCACCTTCGCGTGGACAAGAAGCGAACACACACAAGAAGAAGAGCATCGTCTTACACGTACGCCGCGCAGTTATATTATTCCCGGCCCATTAATATGCAACGAACGCATTCTAATTCTCGGTTTGCGATCGGCGGCAATTAATAAAGTTGCCTCTTAAGTCGACATGTATACGATCACGTGTCTATATTCGTCTGGAAACGTGAAAAAAAAATAGTCGTTTTTTTTTTTTTTTTTTATCGACGAGAATTACGATAAGCGCGGAGATTTCAATTAAACAAACGTCCGATCGATTATTCCGCTTATGCGTGAAAGTGAAGAAGAGAAAAAAAAAGGAAGAATCTCTCTTTATTGGCGAATTTCTCGCATTCTAAACACGCGTCGCTATTTATTATCGAATCATACTCGCGCGAGAAAACGTGTACTCGCATTTGATCGTCGGCAATGAAAAGACACACACGATGCGAAAAATGTTCGTCGATTATCGTAAACAACGGCGCCGTATACGCGCCGGCGGCGATATCAATCGATCGATTATTTCATCGGCATGTACGTGGAGATTTATTTACGTAGATTTTTATCAGTCACTCGGATATGTAGTTTATCGATCGATCGTGTACGCTGCTATCGGATCTTATCGCGCTGGAAGAAAGCTAGCGCGCGCGCAAAAGATCACGCAATATCGCGAATATTTTTTTCCTCAATACGCGAAAGACGCTTGAGTAATTTAATACACTTTTATCGAGTGTTTATTTAACATCAACGCCAAAAATAAAATATACTTCTCTGTGGCAACCAACAAACACGTCTTTTCCGAGACGAAAATGGGCGCACGAGTGTGTTATCACGATATTGACACGATACGCACGTTTCGCACGAGTGTTAACATGCAGTGTTGTCAAGGTGCACGTTCTCGTGAATATTCATGATCCGACGTTTTCGCGGGCAACGGCGAAGGCCGAGAAAAACGGATATTTTCGCGCGCGTGTGTGTGTGTGTGGTATGTGTTTTTTTTTTTTCGTCAATAATGCTCAAAACACGTGATTGCGATGCACGTGAAGACGCAAAGAAGCAGCTCCGTGTGGCTGGCTTCAGAATTGAATTTCTCTTCAAGGCTGCTACGTTTATCTACACAACGTTGAATACTGCTAATCTGTGTCTCCTTATCTATTATTTTTATTGTTCGTCCATCGTCTAAGAATATTTAAAGTGTCATTTTCCGGTTACCGAGTTCAGATAGCAAGACAATGACGCGCAACAAAAAAATCCGATCTGTACGTGCAATCTCTCCCCGAAGCGATATCGGAAAAACGACGCGATTCTCACACGTCGTCTCTTCGAGAGAATCACGTTCTTGTGAGATTTCTAAAAATCCTCCCTCCTCCCCAAAAAAGAGAGGAGAAAACTCCTTACCTCGTCTAGCGTTAACGCACACATTTGCTCCTTCCGTTAACTGCAACCAAGCTAAGGTCGTCCACGAAACATCCGGCGCTTCAACGTTGCCTCTGTACAACACTTGAACTTAACACCCCATCGGAGCTGAGGGAGGTCGCTTTCCGCCGGAATGCACGCCTCACTCTCACACGAGAGATATACACCCGACGGTTCGTTCTGCCGCGGCGCATTCGTGAGCGCGCGGTCGACCCGGCGTATATACTTATCGCGAGTCGCGCGGACTCACAGGTGTTAAGTGCATGCCTATCTACGCGGCTAAGTATACAGGCGGCACGCAAACCCTGCCAAATTAACACGCGAAAGTCACGGAATCGCGGCTAGCCTCCCGCTTTCGATCCCCTTGAGTCCAGGCTCGTCGTTCGCACGATGTCGGAATAGACGCCTCGATCGATGTACATGGGCGGAGGAGATACACCTCCGGGTTAAATCGAAAGCTGTGGCGTAACTTCTCGTCGTGGATCGACGTATCGAAAATATGATTGGAAGAAATACGTCGATTTTCCGAGTTGTGTCTTTTTTGCGTTACGAGAGAAAGTATTATTATTGTTATTATTATTTGTTTTTTTAATTAAAACGAAGATGCACCTCAAATGCGAATACACATATTAGTGTCAGAAAGCTTTTGAGATTTTGCTTCGTTTGGGAGAGCGAGCGCAAAATTACGGCAAGACCCGTAAATTCCATGGCAGACGTGTTCATTCTTGGAACAAGAGCGTCGGTAATTGAAGCGGACGCAATCGGGAGAACTGAGGTGCCGAAACGAGTCTTAAACGAGTTCCAAAGATGAGATAAGAACCCCCGTAAAAGATCGATTGCGCGTCTCGCAGCCGTGTACAAGAAAGAGGGGAAGCGCCTCGAGCTGTGTCATATTTTACGACTCATTTTGTTATGTCCTTTCTCGCGCCATCGCGACGTTTAAAGCTCGACCACACTTTTAGCGCATTGCCTCGAAGAGGCAGTCGCGCGCGCTCGCCTATCGCTCGCGACTTTTTTTTCTTATTCGCGTTTATCGGCGTTTAAAGAGTGTCATAATTTCCGAGGTAAAACGCGCGTAAATCAGTTCGAGGTAGCGGGCGAATAGACCTCCGCTTTCAACAAGAGTTTGACACCGCGTTAAACATCGACAGTAATTTTTTTTTTTACACGTGGATGCGCCAATGAGGATTACGCCAATCTCTTACGACAAAGAAAGGAAAGGTGGGCAGCAGGTGAAAGCGAACAATAGTCGCTTGTTTTTCTTGAACATCCTTGACATTTGCTCCGTTCGCTGATGTCGCGACAGATACGCGATACAAAATTAATAAATCTTTATCTAACGAGAAACAATTTAATTTTTTAATGATATTCCTTGACCAGTTGTTCTTTGCGGTAGACGTACATATACTTCATGACAGTCACCGACAAGTATCAGTTCTCGAAAACATGGATTGTAAACACAATTCCCTCGATTTTAACAAAAAATTAATCCGTGCGCGAAAAAAAAAGGAATAAATTTTGCAGCAATTAAACAGCGGGACGGGGGGGTGATTTGCGTGCCTCCGCACGTAGCAATCTTTTGCGCGTATTTTTAGCGCGAGCCAACAACGGTCGCGTATAAGGTACGTCGAGAGAATCTCGATTTCAGGATCACGAGATAAGCGGCTCTCGCGAAGAAATAAGTAGTTTAAGAACGGTGGTTCGCGTGGCCGGAGATCGGCGGTCTGGACGTCGTTCACCATCGCGCCGAGAGAGAGGAGAGAGTGGGGAAGGTGTTTTACGCGCGGTTGTTATGTGCATCCGCAGGTGTATATCCCCGGCCGGTCGATCGGAGACGACCACGTCGTCGTCGTCGAACCTGGGCAGTTTTCGCGCCAAGGAAACACGAAACCGTGTTGAAGTGTCGTGTTCACTTTTTGTGACAAAATGTTACCGGGCGCGAGATAGCGGATTCCGTCGTGCGAACGCAATATGCCCACGTTTTCGATGTTATCGCGGAGATAATCGATGTACTGAATTAATTCAGTGGCGATGCGAAGATACTGTCTGTGTTAAAAAAAAAAAACATACACGTCGGATTGACTCACACGCGAAAACAAACACGTCCGTTTGAAATTTTGCGATCTTTGATCGTCTTCGAGAGAGAGAGAGAGAGAGAGAAAGGGAAGAGAGTGAAAGAGAGAGACAAAAAGAGTTCGTTTGCGTAGCAAATATTTTCGCCATTAGCGTTTTAAGCATTTCCGGAAGCGATAAGTGCGAGTTTTACATTTTGCGCGAATCCTGTAGCATTTGCATAAACGCCCGTCACGCGGAAGGGGAATGTGAACGCGATTTTATGTAAATTTATCGCTCCAATTTTGCTCATCGATAACTGACGTTTCACAGCGCCTTGGCTTTAAACGCCGACACGATAAAATTCTTAGATTATCATTACTTCCTCTCGAAAGAAAGTTCGCGTTATTGTACATGTGTAGATAGGAGCGAATGAATATTCAACGGGCTCGCATAATCTAGAGACGACAAAACCGAACTTGCAACTTATTGAAAACGTGACTTGCGATGCCCCGTCTGATTATCAGTCGGAAATGAAAATCCAACTCGCTTACGTCATCACGTAAGTGATGACGGCAATTACATCAAAAATAAATCGAACGACTGATTGCGCCTCGCGATACGATCGAATAGCTGTTGAAACAAAATCGCGAACGACTGATAAATTATCGCGGCGTGTGTTATTTTGAAATGGGAATGTTCGTTTCTCGAGGGTAGACCGTTGCAGAAACCGGCCGAAAAACTCGCCTGTTATTCGCGTGCCGGTGGGATCATCGTCGGGGATGCTGGCATCTCGATGCCGCGATGGTGGGGAAAAAGTACTCAGGGGAGAGAGTGGGAGCGCGTACGACGTGAGCCGGACTTTGGGGTTCCGGCGATGATGATGGTGATGGTGGTGGTGGTGGTGGTGGTGGCGGCGGCCGACGGTGGTGAGGAGGCCTGATGCGCTCGTGTCGCGCATCGGCGAGGGAGCGCAACAGCGCACATCGCACTCGTTCGCAACGCGCGCAAGCCGCAACACACGCTCGCTCACTCGCGTCGCGCCACGCCGCCAGTCAGCGTCGCGTCGGTGCTTCTCACGGTATTCCCGTCGACGTATGGCCATGCGTCGTCCCGTCGACGTTCTGATTACGACCGCAGGAGCAATACTCATCATCGCCGATCGCGACCGAGTCGCCACCCCCGCGCGAGCGAGGACGAGCGGCAAGAAGCGCGACTCACCCCGAACGCGAACGGCGGCACGCATCGATATCGAATGTTTCGAGTGTGACAACCAGATTCGGAGGATCATCGGGTCGAGAGAATCGCACGTTCCGACAATCGAGATTTGATCGAAGCACGAGATCGTTCTGGAATAATATCCTTGAGAAAACTTTTGACAAGCAAATCGCTGGTCAAAAAAAATAAGAGCTCGCTTTCTCTGTCGAGTAAAAGAATCACCTCGGATCGAATACCGACGCACATATATCCTGCGTTGTCGCAAAAGTGCGGTCTTTTGCGTTACTCGCAACCCCGAGAGAAGTCATCGCACACACACACACACACACATAGAGCGAGCGGGGCACGCAGCGGGAGGACCGAGCGGTGGCGTGCGTCGCCTATTGCCGTGCCGCTTCGGCTGGAGCGAGTCAGTTCTACTCCCGATTTTCGCGCGAGCGTTGCTCTCTCGCTTCGGTCATTCGGCTGCGATTTCAACGTGCGATCCAAGACAAGGCCAATCCACGTCGACGGATTCGTCGCTTCACGGGATTTTGCGGGGGTGATCTCGCTCGGCAGCTGAAGAGATAATCGCGAGAGTAGTGTTTCTTTTTTTTTTCAAAATTTGATAACAGTGGACGATGTTCGTACTGCTCGCGCGAAACATTCGCGAAGTGACGTGCCGACGCTACCGTCGCGCGATTATCGAGCTCCGTATGTCGAAATCGTTCGCGACATCGGCTTGATGCCTCGAAGAAGAGACTCGAAGAGTGAGCTGCGAATCGTGTGCTTAGCGCGTTAACGCGTCGCCGTGGAGTCACACATCGAGTCGCCCGCCGGAAAAACGCATCGCGAAAAAACACGCGCGATTTACTCTCTGGCATGGTTACGTAAACGAGCGCCGACCGTCGTTACGCGCGCGCGCTGGACCGGCCCCCAAGAGAGTTGGTGGTTTTTCTCACGAGAGGAAGTGATCAGAGGCGGCGGCGCCAGCAATCGCCAGCGATCTCTTTTCCACGCGACCAGGAAAAACAGGAAAACGCGTTGCTAGAACACGCCGCGTCCATTATCGGTAATTTCGTTCCGAGAGCCGATCGAGAGCAAATAGAATCCCAGTATCATCGAAACTGTAAATTTCTCCGACGAGTCTCGCCGAGTAGGTCGATTGCCTTCGAGAAAGATTATATTCGACAGAGTGTAGAGAACCTTCGAAGAAGGAAACGCGAGGAACGAAAGAAACGCCGTGGTGCCGACGACGCGAAGCACCGACGGACGGAACGATCGACGGTGAGTTCCTCGATGTGACGATGACAGCAGCGAGTGTTTCGCGCGATATATCACGGCTTGATATTGGTATCCCGACGACACGCCGGACGTAGCGTCGTCGCGTGATCTCGGCGAGTCATTATTTTATCGCCACGAACGTGTCGAGATAGCGCGTGCGTTGGCGAACACAAATCGATTCGCATTTCTCATAGAGAAGAGAAGAAAATTCCAATATATAATACAATTCGAAGTAGTTTCCCCTTAGCGCGAGAGACCGGAGGATAACAGTTCCGCGACGCGATCGGCAGTAAGCAACGCGGTCCTCTCGATCGGACCTCCCGGGATCCATCGTGCATTCCGACGGTAAATGCGCGCAAATTATGCGTCTCGAGCTTCTCTCGGAAATAAGGAGCGACTAGAGGCAGAGAACGAGCGCGTTCGTACTACGTGATAATTCACGCCTGTTGCGCTTTCGATCTTCTTCCTCGCTTCATCTCGTCGTTACTCAGCGGGTGCGAAACACACGAGTGCTTCTCTCAAAAAAAAACGTGGACTCGGACACGAAATCTCTCGGCTCGCTCGCGGCGTGTTGTCAAACGCGCCGTCGAAATGCACATGTCGCGCATCGCATTCCCACGTGTGTGTTAAAAGTGTGCCACGCGAGGAGGCGGTTCCGTTCGATCTTTCGTGATTCGTGCGGTCCGAGAGGGAGGTCGAGGCGGAGAAGCTTCCCGACGACTGTGATCTTCTCGGAAACTCGGTGAAGCGACCACGCGATAATTACGCGTTCCGGCGAGAAGAAGAATATTACGCCGATGCAACGTGAGAGCGTCTCGGAGACTTGACTTGCGTCCAGAAAGTGAACGCGCGACTCCAAGAACGATCGGCGCTGGATTCGACGAAAAATCGTCACGAGGCGAACGAATTCGGACGATTACACTCGGCGCGGTGTACCCAAAAGAGAGAAGAATCCAGTGACATTTCACGGCGAAACACGCGAAACGTTTAGTACCGTTATTTGTCCTTCGTATGTGTGTGTATATGTGTATGTGTGCGTATAGTCAAGGATCTATTTACCTACAGATCTCGGGAACAAATACCGCCGGCAATAATCTCTCTCTCTCTCTCTCACGAGAGAGGTGTTCGTTGACTGTTTCGCGCGACAGTTTGCACATTTTTGCTTCACACGTGCCGCTCGCAAACATCGCACCAGATATTCTCTCTTGGGATCTTTTAAATGAAAATTTAGAGAAGAAAAAGAAATCTTCAAGTCTCCTTCTCGGTCGAATTTTGTTGAACGCCGAACAGTATTTACCGTATTCGTGCTGCCGAAGTGTGACAATCTACAAAACAATTCGATGATCTTCGCAGATTTTCAAATCACGCAGAAATCCCTAATTACTTCGTCCTGGTAAGTATTAAAAAAAAAAAAAAAAAATGCTTATAATAATATCTCTATAGATCGTGAAAATATTTGCAAATTTTTCACTTCGACCGCAATTACATGACGCATACGCGACGTATGAAATCAAGAAAACGTAACAAATATATTTCTTAATGACGTCGTAATTGTCGAGTAAGTTCAGATCGGAGATCGACGATCGATCTAGATTTATTCTCACGGCCGAGTGAAAATATTCCGCGATAATTATTCATCAGGCAGCAGTTCGCGCAGAATTGCTGACAGGATGATTTGTTGATTGACCACCGTCGTCGGTCGCGCCGTTAATTTTTCGCGCTGCGCGCGTATCGAAATTAACATAATTAAGCATACGGGTACGACGAGGCCCCAAGCCTAATGAGTCTCAAGTAGTCTAAGCTGATTAAAAAAAAAAAAAAAAGTGAGAAAAAAATGCAAGAAACGCAAACGCGATATCCTTGCGAACACGCGTGCGTGCGGACACGCATTGCACGCGCGCGAAAAGATAGCGAGAAAAATTTTATCTCGACGTGCATCGGCCCCGCGTGAAACGCAAACAATTTGAGAGAGAGAGAGAGAGAGAGAGAGAGACGTTCAACCTTAATACGCTGGGTTTTGATGACGATCACCGTGTAATATTATCTTGTTTGTATCGCGGGAAATCATAAATCCTGCGTGTCGAACGTAAGATGAAAGGAATTAAAAGGAAGAGCCGCAAAGGGGGAACACATCAAGATGATGCAGAGCGATATACAAGGTGTCTCGATCACGCTTTCTTCGTCGATTTAATAATCAACAGACAATATTTTTGACGCGTTAATAGTTAAAACTCACGAAGACTTTCTCAACAATTTTCTGATCGATAATCCGATCGATGACATTGAAATTTACACACAATAAAGATTCATGTTTATCGATAAGAAATTTGCTGATATGTGTTTCAAATCGACTCATATTACGGATGTTGCAAAGAAATCGATGAATATTTATGTCAGTGAGCATACGTGGCTGTTACTCGCCTCGAAATCAGGTCAAACTTGATATACAAGCGCAACAATATCGACGATTTTCAATGCAATTTGTTCTGGACAGATAACGTTTAATCGTCACGAAAAGAAATATAAGCCTACTTTTTTCTTTTTCAAACGCGCGTCTAATTATTCACCAAGCATTTCGAAATATTCGAAAACGAAGTACGATCGTGTTGCCCGATGTACATTACACTTGTAAGTCGCGAGCGCAGAACGCAGGATCGTAAATCGTGGGATACGCCCCGTTAACTCGCGGATTAAACGGCCGCCCATTTTTTTTCGGGGATGAAGATCGGCGCGCTCTTCTTTTATTGCTCCTTTTATTCTACTCCCCCTCGCAATCGATACATCGACGGGGGGAAATCACGCTCGACCTCTCGTCGATTTTCGATCGGGTTAAGCAAACATCGGCCGGTTCTCACCTCTATCGCGATAATGGCTGTAATTTCGACAGCTTCCCGAATGCCGTCCCACCCCCTCCCCTTTCGTCTTTTTTCGATTTCATGTACGCGTATATATGTATACATACGCGCAGATTGCAAAGGTCGATCGCGGTGAGGTTTGATTGCACGGCGCGATCGTCGATTTATTAAACCTTCTGAGCGCTCGCTTGACCTTCGCTCTTCCACTCGCGCTTATCTTACGGAGCGAGGTAAAAAACATGAAAATGTTTTTACCTGTCAAATTCATTGTTGGCGCAATGTAGCCGACAGGTACTACTGCGACTCTCGCGCGATAATAATGTCATATTTACTGTATGGGCACGTGTATTTCTTATCGCGTTATGTAACGTAAGATTAAAAAGATTGAGAGAAGATTTTTCTGAAGAGCACAAAGTTGTCATTATCGCGTTCGATTTTATTATTATTAAAGCGTACACACACAATGCGTCAACTCGTCGCATCTCTCGTCGCGACAAGATCGCGTTTATTAATCGCCGCTATCCGCGCCGCAAACGATGTCCATTTATTAAGTTGTATATATTTCGCTATTGGTTTTGCGCGAAGGCGCGCGTGCAGCCGTGCACCGACGTGCGCGCGCACGTGTTGCATGTGTGTCGATTGGCTTCACGTTCCGTCGGCGTATGTCGACGCTACGATGCCCGCGAGAGACAGGCGGACACACGAAGGGCGCAATGAAGTGCACATCCGACACGTCTTCTCGGCCGCGCTGAGAGCATCATCGAGCGCGAGAATCGCGATGCAACTTCTCGCGTTATCACCGCGTCTCAATAGCAGCTTTCAGACATTTTTGTATGAGCGCGAGCAGTGACACTTGCACGTCTCATTTGCGAACCGGAATTACACCTTGTACTGACAACGGACGCGTACGCGTGTGCAAACCAGTATATCAATAAATTACGCGTATATATTAATTCGAAAAAAATGACTCCGAGTTTTTTCTTTTATTATATTAAAAAATTACGAAATCTGTGCGGAAGAACTATCTCGAGCTTTACTTTAACCTTTAAAGGACGGGAAAATTTTGGTTCAAATCGACCTTTTAATTTACCTGAAATGTATGTATAATTTTATCGGATTAGATCACCCCCGTCCTCTAAAGGTTAAAGTAAAAGCACGTACGTTTCGAACACGGTTTTATCTCTACTTTGCAAATAATATCTCTCAGCCAATAATACTCTAAATATACTCGACTCGATATCTACTCTCAAAATATGCGGGTAAAGATGAGAAAAAACAAAAAAGTTATCGAGTACAATTATACATAAATATTGCTGCACGTGCGTGAGATAGCGAAGTCGTCTGAAGCAATCAGCGCGATTCGCGTTGCAATATCTTCACTTGATCTTCATCCGGTGCGTTATAATTGGCCGTTTGAGTGGTGCGCGTCGTTGGATTTTTGTGAATTTTATCGGTGCAAGTCGAGAAGATGCCAATCAAAGCGTCATTCTCGTCCGTCGTCACTGAGTGACACAATGACTGTGCACCGCGTGTTACGCAAACGCGTGTTTTTTTTTCTTCCTCATCTCGACGATAAATACAGATTTTTCTGGACTGTATCGTAAAACTCGAAACTGTTATTTCTCGCACGACGTGTTTTAACTCTTTCTCTCTCTCTCTCTCTCTCGAGCTTTTTGTATTTTGATTTCGCGTTCGTGAATTAACCGCGCGCGAATTGGTCCACGCTAATCGGAAAGACTCCGAGTACGTCGAGCGCGGTTTGTTTAGCCGCACATCCGTCCGCACATCCGAAAACACGCGCGCGTATAAAATGCGCGGGGGTGGGGGTAACTGTGAATGAAACTAACCACTACGCGCTGTCTGAATAGGCCGACCGCAGGGAAGAGTGAGCGGAGTGTATTTCCGTTCGTGTTTATAGGCGCGGATGCGGCCGGAGATACCGTCGGGACATTTGAAACGTAGCAGATCCGCGCCGCGACCGTCTAAGGGCGATCGGGATGGAGGACGCGAGACGCGGCGTTAGAACGAGAAAACCGGAAAATAAGGGACTCTGGCCCGCTGACTGTCGTCGCACAAATAACGACTATTTTCAGCCGGGGCGAAGGATATCGTGACTGTTTCGTGACTGGCGAGAGCGGCCGATCTTCGCGCGCGAGACGATACACGTCGCGTGAAATTTGCCGGTTATGCTCGAAATCTACAAATAACGATTCGACGAAGAAGCAGTATCCGAACAGTCGGTGAAAATTCTCGTTAGCGTCGCTCGCGCAAACATTCGCGTGCGCGTGTCGTTAATTCTCTACTCCGACGGTCGTCGCTCGAAGGGAATATCAATCTCGGCGATGCGCGATGACAAACGCGCGTGGATCGAGACGTGTGCACATCGAAAGCTCCCACGTCGTCGTCGTGTTCGCGCATCTCCATTGCTTCTCGCTTGAGGAATACCGATCCTACACACGGACGGTAAATTAATGATCGGTGCTTTCGATAGAGACGTTTGCAAGTCGCACCTGTATACTTTATTCCTCGGCGACGCCCACGCGGGCGCCGCGTCCTGCTGGAATAATAATCAAGGAGAAAGAACGGCCGGCTGTCTTATCCGGCGGAATGCCGACTTGTCCGATTTACGTTTCTCGGAATTCCGATCGGTCGCTAGATCTCTTCGTAGAAATTAAAGAGTCTAATCTTTCCTCTCTCCGCTCGTGTTATCGGGAACGAGAGCGAAACGATCCCCTATCGATCGCCAGAAGATATCGCAGACGGTGATTTTTAATGCGACGTATCTGCAAGGTTTTCGCTGTTCTCGAGAACGAGCATTATCTGCCATCACATCGGGAGGTTAGTAATCTCCGCGGATTGCACCGAGACATGTGATTGTTGCCGGTATTTTTCCTCCGGCGGGGTAATCTGTTACATCAGTCAGAAAACTAGGAAATCGGTTTCTCTCTCTTTTATATTGCGCTGATAAGCAAGGCGTAAGAGGCCTTATTTATAATCCAGCCGTTCTATCGTTTTCACAAAGCTCGAAGCGTATTTCCATCTAGACGCTGAGAGAGATCACGACGATTTTAAATCGGTGCGGTCTTCACACACGGCGAGCAGGAGAAAGTTAGGAAAGCGCGCGCGACACAACATCGAAAAACGCCCGGTGTGTCGTTCTGCCGGTGAGGCAGCTGTGTGTGACGATAGTCATAAGCAGTCACCGATTAGCGATATCGTTGGCGGACCGACCGGATCGGATCGGTCTCTTACGGTACCGCTCACCTTACCGTTACCGGCGCGCGTCGCGACATCGACCAATGGCGCGACGCGGGCTCGTCGATTGGTCGATCGCGAACGCAATTAACAAGATAAATTTGCCTACGAGGTGGATCGACCGGCTGCCGATTGAAATCGGCGCCGGCCGGCTTTATATCCCGCGCGCGATTCCGCACGACGGATTGGACTCCGGTCGCGATCGCCGAGTCGATCGTGCGCGGGACCCGATCGACCGAAATAGTTCTTCTTCGTAGGGCGCGGGATTAATTAGTTATGCCGCGTGCCGCGCGTGACAGTCCGACGGACTTGCCCGTCTCTTTCTCTCCCGGCTACGTTTTCGTCGCGGCTGCTTATCCGCCTTAACGCTTTAAGCCGACAAGCGTGCGCGAGATATGCGGTGAATTTGCACGCTTCACCCTGAATGATCATCCCGAGAATGAATCACGTGTCGCATCAACAAGCCCCAGTTTGAACGCTGGCATTAGAACTGACACACAGAACTTTGAGATGAGGTATCTTATGTACGCACTTTCTTGGAATATATATTTTATACTTGTTGAGAGAGAGAGAGAGAGAGAGAGAGAGAGAGAGAAGCTAAAAACGAGCAATTTCGGGATATTTCAACGCTTCGAAAATACACCGTGCACCAATCGAGAAAAGAAAGACGATTCTTTCGCTTTTGTCGTGGCAATTGGCATTTGACACGTGACGAGCAATAAAAAGCTCCGAACAATTCGGTAAGTGTTTTCCGAGATGCCGGATGAGACGATGAGGTGTCCCACTTGAGTTGACAAAAGATACGAGCCACGTGCATCCGCTCGTTCGGAAACGAAAATATTCGTATGAAAAATAAACCGGTGAAGTATTCGCGAGAGACGATGTTGGTGTTATTAGGTAGTAGTATGTGTGTGTGTGAAATACCGCGCTGAAGAGAAGCGCGCGTTCGCGCGTCACCGAGTGACGGGCCAAAGCACTTCGATGACACGCCGGCGTATTCAAATTTGAGTACTCCGAGCACTCGATGCGGAAGGAGACGAGTGACATAAACTGGCGGGCATTATAATTCCCGTTTGTGGACACTTTCTCCTCAAAGATTTGTGTGTCTCCCGCTCCGCGGCGCGAACAAATCTCCGGCTTCTGGAATTCAGAGAAATTCGGAGACGAGAAAAATAGGAATCTATGTCGAATATTCCACACTCGCTTTTGTACAATTTTAGCGTCGCGCACGCTGACATAATAAGATTCCGATCGTTCGATCTCGATCGTTAAAAAAAAAAAAAAAAAGTCAAATATCGACATCGAGTTAACAGACACGACGTTCGTTCTGGCGAGCGTGAAGTGAACGGAAAATCTAGAATAACGCGATCTTTAACAGCTACATGTTACGCGCATCTTTTTTTCTCTTATTAAAAAGTGCACACACTCCTATCGTATCGGTAAAAATTCCGCGGTTCGAGATAACGCGTATCGACGACTGACTCTTGTAAGAGTCGCAACGCCGATCGATGACTGCCTGTTCCCCTCGATACGTCCCCGAACGGCGAAACCGCAACTTAAATCTCGTAGGCGTGACTTACGACGCGGATACTTTCGCGGTTAAAAGAGATGTAGACGTTATCACATAACTTAGCACGGCTAATTGGACACAACGGGACGACGATCGTATCCCGAGGATATTATTAGCGGTCATTAATAGGCGTACGTTGTGCGTAAACGTTTCGCGCAGAAAACGGAAACCCGCTTCTCCCATGTGATTGTGATTCACTGTTATGTCACACAGACAAATCGTTATCACGCTCATCGGTCGCGACGACAACGACGACGACGACGACGACGACGACGACGACGACGACGACGACGACGCGCAATTCGATCGCTGAGAGATAAGTAGCGAGAGAAAGAGAGCGCGACAACTTTAAAGATCCTTGCAAGATCCTCCCTCGGTCGGTGCACCCGGGAATTTTCCGCGAAGTCCAATTGTTAATTAATAGCTCACGCAAAAAAGTCCGCACGATTCTCTCGTAACGGGCCGTCCGTCTGGCGCAGCAAACGCTTGCGGAATTGTAAAATGATACGAGCAAGCGGTTGTTAAATTTTCGCATTATAATATCGCGCACAGTAGTAATACACGGTATTATAATATGAATTATTCATTTCTATAAGTGAAACACATACGTGCGCACACAAATTATACGCGTAACGTTCACAATGCGCAAGAAAACCGCGGTCAGTCTCCGGTGACCGTCTCTCCGCAGTGTATAACGAGTGTCATAATTCATAACGGGTCGTCATACGGGGAGGGCCGTTATCGGAGAATTTTTGCAATATCATACTTCGGTTACGGTGAATGCACCCGTGTTCGGCGGCGCTAACCGGCTACGAGACACGGCAATTTCCATCTGAATTTGCATTACCGTTCACTGTGTGTGCGCGCGCGCGCGCGGCGCGACTCTCGGCCTCCCTAATGTCCGAAATTATGTAAAAAACAAAAAAAACATTCCGTTGCTTCTCCACGCGACTATTGCTTTTAGACGTGCGTAACGGTGAGCGCGGATTTTTCGCGACGCGGTTCATCATTCGCGGTTTCGCGATGCAACCTTTCGCGGCGACGACCTTGCGCGGTTTTGTCCGCGACAGCGTGTACCGTTGGCGAGAGGCGCAAATTAAACGTCTATTAGCGAGCGAAACCGCGAGACGCGCTCCCGTGTGTGTCCCACACTCTCGGAGTGATTATTATAAAGACGTTCGCGCGGTAAGTTTACGAGTCTCGGTTCTGCGAGAAGAGTTTTATATCATTACAAGCTCCGGTACACACGCTGCTCGTTATATTCCGTCTGCCGTAACGATCCCCCTGGGGAGGGTTGTGCCGGAGATTAAACACAGCGAGAAATATATTCTATTTATAACATGTGTGCGTACGTGTCTCCCAACATTGCAATTTTAAATTATATTTTGAATTTATATTTTATAACTAACAATGTAAAAAAAGTATACAATCGTGCAGCATGTACAATCGATCGGCTTGTTATTTCGTTTTTCTCGTCACGTTTCTTTAGCGTCGTTTATTCACCTCCAAAATAGTTTTTACGTTTGTTTAACGCGCGTGATTATTTACGTCTCACGTATAAAGCAATCCGATAAAGAGGCACTTTTACGACATGGAAAAGCGCCACTTGACATTTTCCAGGCGCGTCGTTTAGACGCCGATATTTTATTGATCGTTGACTAAATACGAAAGAAAGATCTTTTTATTACAAACGCCATCGAGACGAACGAGACGCGCGTTCTTGTTTGGCGCGAGGGATCATCGCGCGGAGGATAATCCCGTTTTATGTGAAACTGATTTTACCATCCGTTAAGATATCCGCAATAACTCGACGAACGTTCTCCGCAACACGAGATATCGAACGTTTTACGTATCTAACCTGGTATTCCGTATTATTTTGCGCAATCAACGCGTTTCATATACACAAGTCGCGCGTATCCCGAACGTGTGAGTATAAAACGTTCGATCGTTTCTACGAAATGTGTATTTAATAAATTGGACGGACGTGTTTCGTTAAGCACGTCATCGGAAACACGTTTATCAAAATCATAAATCGGTCACGAAATTAGTTGGTATACATAGTGGCGCGATTGAAAACTCTCGCGATCGTTTATATGACATTTACTA
>QVNW01001582.1:0-14592 GCA_014825475.1 Pseudomyrmex flavicornis
TAAAACAATCTTTTACACTTGATGTTCACAAGTAATTTTTCTTCTTACATCTAACAATAAGAACGTTTTATTTTTGTTACAGAGTGATGATGTAGCACAAGGAGGCCAGCGGTCGGTATGTACATTTTTTCAATGGCTTCAATAGTCGTGAAATCAGTACGAACTGCGCGTAGATTTTTAGTTTTGCTAATTGTAGAACATCGAGCATAATAATTTTAATATTTTCTGCAGTTTAAATTCAAAATTCAAGAAAGTGTTTTAACTATTCACACAGTTTGTAAGCAGATTCGTACTGATTCGAGACTTATCGATAGTGAAGTCGATGTAACACAGACAGAACAGAACTGAGAGGAACTTTTCTTTTTTGGTTATGTTCACAGTAGAAAATAAACATTCTATACAATTCTACAGTTTGCGTGTGGACGGATATAGATATTGAAGCCCTCGAGTCACAAAAAAATAAGTTAAAATAAACATTTTTCATAATGTTGTATGTAATAATTGTTAAGCACATTTTACTAATCGTTTAGAAATAGTAGTTAATTTATTCCTGCAAAATATATTTATTACAGGTGTAGTAAATGTATTCACTTTTGCGAGAAGACAGTAGCAATTTGTAGAACAGCTTCTACCGTCACTAATGTCAATAAGAATGTCAAGCAGCTGGAAATACTCGGTCAAAAATACATGACAGATGATTGGACAAATGTTACTCCAAATATTATCGCAAAACTAGGCAGAAATCTGCATGTTAAGAAATATCATCCGCTATCACATTTACGCCAACGTATTGTGAATTATTTTTATGGGCAATTCCGCAGCAGTGGAACCCCGTCGTTCAGTGCTTTCGACAATATCAATCCCGTGGTTACGGTCGGTCAAAATTTTGACTCTCTTCTTGTACCAAAGGATCACTCGAGCAGAAAGAAAACTGATTGTTATTACATAAATCAAGAGACGTTACTGAGAGCGCATACAACTGCGCATCAGGTAGAATTGATCTCAATGGGACTGAACGATTTTCTGGTTATTGGGGATGTGTATCGTCGTGACGAAATTGATAGCACGCATTATCCAGTTTTCCACCAGGTTGACGCGGTTAGATTGCGAACACCGCAGGAAATATTTCGCAATGTGAAAGACTCAGAGACTTTGACATTATTTGAGCATAGAGGAGTAGAAACTAGTGAAAAACAAGGTTGTCATACTTTGGAAGCAGTAAAAGTAATGGAGCAGGAACTGAAAAGTACTCTAATTGGTTTAGCAGAAGCTATCTTTGGAAAAGGTAGAATTTGATTTAGCATTTCTGACAATATAAGTTAATATTTTTACTTTCAAATCAAATTAATGATTCAGTGTCTTGATTTGAAGATAGTTTGTGTTGGTAGATGTACATTGTCGATGGGTTGATCAGTATTTTCCATTCACTCATCCATCATGGGAATTGGAAGTGTTGTACAATGACAAATGGCTTGAAGTATTAGGTTGTGGCATTATGCGTCAGGAAATTCTCCAAAACGGCGGCGCCACAGACCGAATCGGATGGGCGTTCGGTCTTGGCTTGGAAAGGTTGGCTATGCGTTTGTACGATATTCCTGACATAAGATTATTTTGGAGTAACGACACGGGTTTTCTGAATCAATTCAAAGTTGACGATCCTAACACACATATACAATACAAGGTGAGACAAATAATTGTTTTTCGGATATTAACTTGTTTATACTTTGTAGAAGTTTTATATTCAGGGAAAAAAACTGTTTTTTGTTTAGCCTGTCAGTCGATATTCTCCTTGTATAAACGACATTAGTTTCTGGTTGCCGGAAGATGGAAGTTATTCTTCCAACGATTTCTACGATCTAGTCAGAGAAATAGGTGGCGATATTGTCGAACAAATCGAGCTGAAAGACAAATTCACTCATCCGAAGACCAAAAAGACGTCCCATTGTTACAGTATCGTGTACAGGCACATGGAGCGTACCTTAACTCAAATGGAAGTCAACAAGATTCATAGTCAAGTAGAAAAAACAGCAGCTACTAAGCTCAATGTAATTATTAGATGAAGAATAAAACGCGCTTTTTTTTTAAATAAAAGTGAGTTTTTAGAAGTTCCTATTAAAATTATATATTTATCAGGAAAAGAGGAATATATTATTTTATTTGCGAATAAATTAATCGTAAATTACATAGCAAACAATAGTCTTCTAGAAACAGCTATGTTATTTGTGTCATATGCTGTATCCGCATAGATTACGAGAGATAACAATGATTACAGTTATATTCTACACATGTTGCGGTATATACATGAATATAAAACACATGTTGCTCTTAATCCGCAATACACCGTTATATTTATGCGCAGTAATATGTATATAATACGACTGAGAATACAAATGTCAATAGAAACTGTGTCTTTCGGATATAAAAAAAAAATTTGAAAAATGAAACAAATTGTATTTCGAACGAAGCTTCTTGTACAATTAGTTGGTGCAAAAAAATGCTGTTTTAGTTTCGCAATAATCACAGTTTTACTTCTGATACTCAATTTCTAACTTTTGCATGTTACATTGTTTTTTTTTTGTTTTTTTTTTGTTTTTTTTTTAATAAAATGTGTACGCGCGTGTATATGTACGCATGTGGTATTTTATCTTTCCTTATACGGATCAAAATTGTCGACTGATTTGTGAATTGCTCGAAGATTCAATACTAAGTGCACAAATGAGGTGGAACGCATTTAATGAATTACATAATAAACCGATATTGATATACGAATACGAAGATATAAATGCCGCAATATATATGTGAATATAAACGCGCCTTTCCAAATGGAAGATGCAAATTTGACATTGCGATCACATAAATAAATAATATAAATGAAATATACGAAAATTAGATATAAAAAAGTCATGTAACATGTAATATAAAGCTCGAGCGCGTAACAAATTTGCGGGAAGAATTACGCGAAACGTTGTTAGTTTTGCTCAACTTCAATCTATGTTTCTCGGAAATGTACACCCATGCGGTATAAATGTACGAGAATTTGAAAATCGAATTTTATCTTCTGTCACATCGGTTCTCATTTGAGTGAGACCAAGATCACAAAAATTATTCGCGGTCGTTACAAAAATAGCTGGATGAGAGAAAGATTATAAAATGGTGCATATTATTTTTTATCTTGTTAAAAAATTAACTACGCGAGTTTCTGTATAACGAATTAGATTAGAACAAAAGCAATTTGCAAATATTGTTTTTCCTATGTTATAAGTAATACAATCCATTGACGAATCTTATTCTCTCTTATGTAAATGGATTAAAGTTTGCACTTTAAACTTTTAAGATAATTTGGTATAACTAGGAGGCGAAAATTTCTTCCTCAGGAATTTCAATATGTATAACGGCATGCACGAGACTAACGTTATCACCAATACTTTCCACAAAAAGTCCGTCGTCTTGATAAATTCGGCATCTAAATGACAATAGAACATTTATAATATTTATTTTGCATTAAGGTTTTAAAAAGACAAGTAAGCCAAAGACTTACCAAAATAATCCTTGAGAACGACCAACGATAATAAGTAAAGCGCTAGAGAGAAGATTTCTGCGAGCATCATTATGTGATGCCAGGTTCTAATTGTCAAAGCGACCATTATCAACTCCGTTAAAACTAGCGCCGAAAAACTGATGGCCACTATATGAATGAATTCGTCCTCGAACATTATAAGTGCGCCATACATGATTACACCACCTGGAGTAAAAATCAATTAGAAGAAAACAATTATATGAATACACGCTAAGATAAATATGGACACACGCTAAGATAAAATGTCACACGCTGCGGACACATACCTTGATATATACTTATTAAAACCCACATAAAAAATGTTTTGTAAGACAGTGAACGGCCTTTACTAAGCTCTTTATAAAGTTCTGGATAAGTAAGCGCTATTTTTCCAGACACATCCTTATCCAATACCAGTGAAAAGACGGGGAACATAGTGTATATCGTAGCGTATCTGTAAATATTTTTAAACACATAAACATTGGCGCAAGTTCCATTGTAAAAGAAACACCGAAACTGTGCAAGTTTGAGAAATTTAATTCATCAAAAAGTGTGTCTACTTACCCTACCATAAGAAAACCTTGATATAACGCGACCGAAGACAAATAAAATACCGCGGAAAATACAGCCTGCATGGTTGAGATTATCAGACCACGGTGTATGACAAATTGACTTAAAGCGGCCGACCGTTTGTAACTTCTTCTGCCGTGAACCAACAACAAGTTAGCGAGATGACTGAACTGAGAGATGGAAAAATCTGCAGCTAGCGATGCTTGTCTTCCTTCAAGACCCTCGAGACCAATTCCTGCAGACAAATACAAGTGTTTGCTACATCATCCGGACGTGATATTATGAGATTATATAGAAAATATCACCTACCAGCATCCGCAGCTTGTATCATAGAGACGTCATTACCGCCATCGCCGACGGCTGCCGTTCTCTTGCCGGTGTGTCTTTGTATCAGACTAACAACCTCCGCTTTTTGCGTGGGAGAGCATCGACAGCAAACGACAGCGGGCGAGCCGCAAGCGAGCTCCAAAAATTCCTGCTCGTAATACTGCAAGCACACCTCCAGGGAATCGCCGCTGATAACTAAGGCACAATCTTGCTTTTTGCGAAACGTATTCAGTTCCAAGTGAGCGTCGGTGCGCGTCACAACAGATTTGAAAACGTGCAGTCCTTGCGTGCGTGAAACTAGACGCGAAGATTTCGCAATGCACGTCGCGGTCTCCAACTTGTCGCCGGTCAACATCCATATCTTGATTCCGGCATTTCTCAGGAGTTCGAGCGTGGGTCTCACCCTGTCCTGCAATCTGTCTTCGACACCGGTCACGCACAGCAGCTCCATTTCTCTCTCAAGACTCTCCACCACCGCGGCAACTCGCGACACGCGATCACTGACGCTCATCCTCGCCGCATTGTATCTACACAATATCGTTGATTTAGTAACTCATTTTTTGTGTTGTAATTTTACCGAAACAATTCTGATAATACGTTACCTTGCCTCGAAATCGAGGTACTGATCCTCAGTCAGATTCTTCTTGGCTACAACCAGTGTTCTGAGACCTTCGCGCGCCATGTTCTCGCACACTTCATCCAACCAATCGTTATACTGCACAATACCAGACATCACGACGTCAGCGCCTTTCAAATAGAATACGATTTCGGAACTGGACTCTTCCCTCACGATTATTCCCATTCGTTTGGTTTCCGACGTAAAAGGAAATATCTGCAGTATAGTGTAATTCAATATTTGACCATTCAAAGTCTTCAACTGCATCGAATTTAGATCTCGTTTGATTAAAGCCAGTCCCATTTCTTCCGTCCACTTTACCAGAGCCACCTCGTCCGGGCTCGAAGCTTGATAAGTGCGCTTCTGCTCTGGCAGATAGTAATGTTGATCCGCCTCTGTTTGACTAAAACATAAATATTTCAGTTAACAGAACAGTTTTTCTGCAAAGCAAAGGTCTTTGCCTTTTTTGGCGTTGATTAACGGCGTTGATTAACAAGTCCAATACCTCTGGATGGAACCCGTGTCTCCGGTTTCCACTGTTTGCACGCTCACTGAATCCAAATTCGATTTGCTGACCTCGTCGTAAACCGGTGTCACGTTGTGGCACAGCGCCAAAGCGTGTACCGCGTCGTAGATCCGGGTGTTCTCGGAACGTCGCACTTTTCCGCTGTGCGCGGACGGCGCCGGTTTAACCGGCGAGTTTTCCGTATCAGTCGGATAATAAGTTTTCAACACCGAGGTCACTTCGTCGAACGTCTCCTGGCCGTACGATATCGTGCCCAAGTGTAGTTTCTTAAACACCATTTTATTTTGCGTCAACGTTCCCGTTTTGTCGCTCAGCAGATACGATATACGTCCGAGCTCTTCCGGAATAGTGGTGGTTCTCACAACCGTACCGGCAATATCCTTGTCTCTTTGTATACACCACGCGTAAAACGCTTTGCCCATGTCTAGATTTACTCTCAAACTGATTGGTATGATGTAGGAAAATAGCAAGACAAAACGAAACATGTAACGGTACCACGGACCGTTGAATCCCTTCAAACACATCATTACAAGCGCGAGTCCTATTACCGCACAAAATAATACCTGCAAAAAGAAAATAATAAAATTAAATAATAGTTTATTAATAGAATCAGGATGAACTCCACGTATTAGATTTTAATGCGCGAGTTTTGCAATACCTTTGTCAACTGATTGATCTCTTGATCAAGCAAACCAACTTTTGATCTGATCTCCGAATGATTCATGAGAGATCGTGTCTCCTGACCGGTATAAACAACAACACCGAGAGCAGAGCCTGAAGCCACAGCTGTATTAGCCCACAATGTGTTGTCCACACCCAAGCTTTCTTCACTGCTGTATCCATCATACTAAAGACGAAACATGATCGCGTAAAGAAAAAGGCAGAAAATATACAAATAAAAATACTAGGAAATCAAAACTCACTCTTGAAAAGGTGCCGATAAAGCTGTGTATATCTTTTTGTGGTTTTTCAACATATATACTGGCTTTAATATCAAACAACTGAGAATTGCTTTCCAATTTTTGCGTCGCAGGCACCGCTAATCTTAATTTCCAATCTGTTTCTCCATCCAGCTGATCCGTTCGCACAAAACACGCGCCAGATTTTTCAGTTGTACGTAACAGCACTAAATCAGCTGGTACTCTTTGACCTTTTTCCACTATTACCTGATGGGGTAAACAAAGCAATTCTATTTACCAAACGAACTTTTTGCAGTTCATCGTTAAAGTTCAAGAAAAACAAAGTTAGGAACAACGATTTGACAAAAGTAACAATGACACTCACCAAGTCGCCCACTCGTAATTTGGAACTTGGTACTAACTCTGGCGTATCAAAACTCTTGACTAATCTATAATACTTTTGTGCATTGACCTCTTTGTCTCTTTTGTATCTTCTAAAATCATCAATGGCTTCGCGAAAGATTGTTACTGTTAAAACAAAGCACAATGGTCCCCAGTATGTGTACAAATATCCTATCCTTATGTCTGGTATAAATTGAGATATAGCCATAAGGAGGAAGTATAAATTCAAGAAGAATTTGAACTGCTGAAAGAGGACCTGTGAAACAACAATAAATGTCGTAAAGTACATGTTCCTTTGTGGATGCACTAGTTATTTAGTTTTTATCGAAAAAAAACATACCAGAGGCAAGAACGTAACAAAATTGTATTTTTGATTTCTTATAACATTAGTTGGAAACTTTTCGTGCATAGGCTGTCCAATGTGGATAACCCTAGCTCTTAATTCCCGTTCTCTGCAGCATCTCCTCCACATCCAAGTACAACATCTGCAATCACGAGAAACAATCTTCAATTTATATTTAAAAAATTTACAAATAAAAAAGGTGAACTCTTCGATTGTGGTGTTCGAACTGGATGGATGTCTCTTAAAATGAAAGTTTATTACCAGTTGTAATACAGTACAACTAACAATCGGACACACGGCAATCAATTGTCAAGATTTAACAAGTAAAAACAAATGTACAATTGGTGATGTCACATTCACATCGAGTTGGACTCCTATTGTATCGATCGGCACGGAGAAATCCGGTGTCACAAGATTCAACGCAAGAATTGCGAAAGACAAACACTTGGGACAAAGAACGACCGATGAAGAAGATCGAAGCCTCGTTCGCGGAGACCAAATATATATATACGTCACCTCGACCAGGAACTGTCATTCCGTGGTTTGGAGATCAGCGGAATGTCTTCTTTGGACATTCGTATAACGTTGCTCTGCGTCTCCATTGGGATTATTCCGTTATCAGGCGGAGCATCAAAATTCCCGTCTCCCAATTTCGTTCACAGAAATCACGTCACACAAATGCAATCAATCCTATGAGTCGCGTCGATTTTTTATCAGGATCAACAATAGATTTATTATGAAATCACGTCGTCGCCATTATCGTCGAGCATAAAACACGCAATTGACAAGATGCGTCCACTGTGACATCACTCTTGACATTATGGACCGAACCGTTCGGTCACGATTGGCTGCATTCGGTCGATACAACAGCCCCGAGCCAATTATATCTGACGGAACTAGCCTGTTTACCTACACGCGAACTGTCAGTTTTTGGCGCGCGTACTCAAACCAGTTCGAAAAATTGAGAAACTTGCAGTCGTCTAATGACAACGCTGTTTTTTCAGAGAGAAACGTATTACACTAGATTGAAGAAATCTCTTTTGAGAAAAAAAAAACACATCTGAATGTGTTTAAGAAGTTTTTCTTTACACGGGAAAAAAGAGAAAATTTATATAAAACTTATTCTCACGAAGTGTATCGCCGTGAGCGATTCCAAAATAACAACACGACGACACGTCGCGACTCTATTTTAATGACGTTTTATTGACGTTAATAAAAGTTCACATGTGGACGCTAACAATGAGACGGACTAGGTGCTAATAAAAATCGGTGTACTTGAAAGAAGATCGTGAGACTTCTCGGAGGCTTTGGAAAAAGCGCGAAAAACTTTCTGCGGCAAAGTAATGCCGCAACGAGAGAAGGTCAAACGGGGTCGAATACTATTTCGAGCGGGCGTGATGCGTGGCTTTCAATCGACCGCATTAACATCACGTGAGAGAGATTAAGGTTCCGTCGTCGTTCGTTTCATCGATTTACGGTACAACTAACGAACAGAGCGCGCACGACACGCGAAGAGAGTATCAACGCGAAAAGTATTCCATTCCTCGGAACAACGAATCGCTTTGTTTCTCGCGTCGATATAGAGAAAAACAAATCCGGATTTTAGTCATCGGACATTAGAAAGAATTTAATTACGCATTAGCCGCGCAATCGGGAAAAACAAATACAGAACGAATATTCGATTATCGATTCCGCGGTCGATGCAATTTGTTTTATGTCTATATGCGCGGAAAATTTATTTGCCGCAGAGAGACCGCGAACTCGCATTATATAATATTTGTTCTGTTACTTATATATCTTGGACTCTTGTTATTTGCGTCGAACAAAGAGCAGAGAAAGATATTTATTATCACGAAGAGAAAGATAGACAATTAAGAATTCAAACTTTAGCGCGTAAATACATAAATTAGCAATTAATTATAGCATTGAAGTTTTAATCGCACGATATGATTGCGTATAATTGAGGAAATTTTTGTTGCTATAAATGGACGAAGAATTTTACCGTGTTTTCCTTATGCAAATTTCCTGCCACATCACGTACACACACCACGAAGTGATTCCCACTTCAGGAATTACGAACCGCACCGTCTCGCGGTGCTAATCTTTACGACTTCCCGACTTTTATATTGCACGCTTGTTTCGCACTATTGCGAATCCTGTTGTAATTTTTCCGTTTCAACTCGCTGTATTTTTTGTTTTTGTTAACGATCTTATGCGTTACATCGTCGATGATCTACGGGATAATTTGTCCGCGCGCTACTTATTTTCGATCGAATAAATAGAAAATATTCTTTTTCGAACAACAACTCTTGCTCTGTGCTTCGAATAAATGACAAATATCACTCGCAGCGGAAAATGATTATTAAATGTATTTGTCACGTGTGTAACAAATGCTGAATAATTAAGATACCCGCACTGAGAAATCCTTGTACACAAGTAAACTACTAAATTAAATACGTCCGTTGTAGTAACTCGGAAACGCTTTCAAACGCTAACTAAATCAAGTGTCACGTTCAGGCATCACTAACTATACTGAGTCATACAACTTGAAGTCTTGAGTAAACATTTACTGATATATATACAGGGTGTCAAAAAATCGATTTCCAGATGTAATATATATTCATAATAGTTTCTTCGTATATATTTTATGTTGCGTTACAGTTTACGTTGCACGTGAACTTTTATGTATATGTATATAATATACGTGTGTATATATATTATATATATTATTGTATATATAATATATACATATATTATTACATATATTATTATATACATACATAAATATGTATATACTGTTTTAATGTTACAAAAAATTTTTTGTAACATTAAGTTGTTAAATGACTACTTTTATATAAAGTTTCCTTATATAAAGTTCACAAGACAAAACTGTTATCTCGTTAAAAAAAAAAAAAAAGTAATTAGAAACATACTAAATAATTTATTTGATCGTGGTTTTTCAATGGGAGGTCCGACATTTCTTCATATCTTTTCTTTTCCTTCATATCTTAATGTGAAAGACCAATAAGAACAATCCGTCGCGAGTAGAAAAAAAAAAAAAAAAAACGCGTTACGACTATGCGCCACAAGTTGATGTATGTACATCACGCGTTCCGAAACACCTCGTAGATAAGCCGGGTTCGACTTTACTCACCCGCAGAGGCAGTTCTTCAGGTACTTGGAACAATCGCTGATGCGCCGTCGCCTCGACGTCAGCTGTCTGATGCTGTCCTCGGACGGTTGCAGCAGGTAGTCAGTCTCGTCGTCGTCCATCTCGAAGTCCCGCTCGTCGGAGTTGAGCCGCAACGGCATCTCCTCCAGCCTCATGCTGAGGCTGCGACGCGCGCGTTCGTTCCCCGTTTTCGGTTTTGCTTTTTTTTAACCGCGTCGCGCAGCTCACCACCAAGAGAGCAGCAATATCTACCCCTTTTAACGTCGAAAGGTCGACCTCGCCGCCGGCGCTTTTATCCCACACGGCGGCGAGAGAGCAAGACGCGCGGCTAACTGATGATGATGCGGATTAATCGTTGCGGCCTCGCGCGTTGCGACGTCGTCGCGCGAACGATCGTCACCGCGGCGAAATGTCCGCGGCGCATAATCTTATCGCGACGAGCGATTCCCGATAATGTAATCGCGATTTCAGCAGTCTCGTAGCAGCGTCAACAATAAAGCTCGAACGAGGTGAGTCCACGATCAGCGCGCGAGTGACGGTTACGACGACGACGACGAGATCGACGTCGGAGGCTGCTTGTTTACAAACGCACACACGTACATATGGGACTCGGAAAATTTTATGTGCATCATGGCGGTTTTGCACGCGAGGAACGGCGAAAAGCGTAAGAGATGTGACGTACAATATTCGTTTTCCAAAACGTTCGATACGCACAAACGCGAGTAACAGAGATCAGTCCATGTGTATTTTGTTTATTAACATTATTAAGTGTAACACTTGACTGTGTGTGCGTGCGTGACAACTGCACGCGGCAACGCGCCGCGCGCCGCGCGCTGCCATCTTTCGCTCAGCTATCATGTGGTCGGTCGCGCCGTCTGCTCTGCTAGAATCGATTCGAAGCGACCTTTTCGGCGCGTTTATTTGAATCGCAATGCGCCCGCGGTTTCTCAGACGTAAAAAAGTGGTTTTAGGTGATTCAATGATTGAATTTTAATAAGATATTCTTTTTTATTAAAAAACACATTCAATTACGAATTATCTATTCAGTGTCGTATCTATTTTATTTATTTATTTATTTATTGTAGTGTAATTTCACGCAATTTATAATAACAGAATTATTGTGTTATTTAATTCGATATTTCGCGGCTAGAGATTCGATTGCGCTTCTCGACGACTCGTTCTGCGATTTTCCCTTAACTCGCAGATGTTGAAAAAGTTGCTCACATCGGCAACATTCGTCTTTGGTCATGAAACACATCATCAGATCGAATCTGTTGCACGTGCTTAATATATTGAGAAGTTCCGTAATTGATGTTACGTCGTTTACGTTTGACAAATATCGCAGACACGTGTCAATAAAATCAATCAAGAAAGACGCCGGTATTTCCACTCGAAAAATATGACTTTGTAAAATATTTCTGCAAACATGTTGCATGTCAATAACATAAATTATCCCTTATCTGCGTTTGATGCCGCTTACCTCAAGTTCCATACGTAAGCAAATCTTTCGGACGTGTCCACGATTTTTTCCCAACATTGTAAAAAATCGTCGCGCGTCTCCGGCAATTTTTTTGCGACTACTTCGCTGCTATATTTATCACGTACTAATTTTTCCGACGTCGCACACGAAGTGGAATAACGAGATTTAGTGGCTATCATGGGATTCCATTGCGTTCTTATTTTGGACGTTTTATCGCTGCGCTCCAGCGGTTTCAAGTGAGCACCCTCTACCTGTCGCGTATAATATAATGCATTTAAGAAATATACAGTAATAAACAATTTTATAATTTTGTTAAATAAGAAAAGTTTCTTTTTCAATTTTACATCTTATAAAAACTGATTAAAAACTTACAAAGAAAAAATATATTGTGTGGTTATATTTTTTTATTGCATAAAAATGTAACTAAAATCACACACACACATTACCAACTGTCTGAAGTGTTCGTACGTCGGTACTCCTTGTTCGACCGCGCGGATTTTAGCGTCATTTTGCAATTTATATAATTCATCGGCTGCGAGGGCCGCGTGAAGCTCCTCCTCTAAACTTTTGTAATCTATCGGTGCCTTTAAAGCGCTCATTGTCGCTATACATTAGCTTCTCAGCACGCATTCTCCGTTTCGCATATAACAGGCCGATACGCAGGACTGTTTGTGTTGTCATGGAAACTTTAGCTGATCGATTACTCTGCCTCTGATTAGAAATGCACTCGCTTTAAACCGATCTTTCTATTTATTTCCAATACTCGTACAAAAAAAGCGCACAATACACTTTTTTTTTTCTAATGCAATTAAAAGCAATTCTATCTCCAAATTAAATGAAATAATTATTCCGTAAAAATTAAATTAAGAACAAAGTAACATTTTTTCAAAATGTATTAGAGTCGAGAGTATAAATTTAAAATTTTCTCATAATTTATTTATTTCCTAGTAATAATGGCTTCCACGTGAGACAGATCTTTCTCCTTTGACAGCCTGTCCAGTCTTTTCTTCACCAGTCTGTCGTGAATTCTTTTCATCTCGAGTATTTCCTTCATTTCCTCCTTGTCTTTTTCCTGAAATCGACATCGATTGTAAATAAATATACTTATATAATCCATTTATCAAATTGTCACTATGAATTTATTTGTGCGCTCACATTTTGATTCAATCGAAGAACCAGAGCTCTACGATTATCGGACATGGGTTGAGAATAGTCCATCAGCTTCTTCAGTCTCTCCTCGGGACTTACGCCTCTCTCCACGACCAGAACTATGCGCGCCCACTAGCACACGCACACACACACACACACACATATAAAGCGCAAAATCAGCACAAATTAACGCGACACATAGTTTCTCTCTATTTTAACATTAATTAATGTGACGACGTACTTGTCTTTGCCACTCATTTTTTCTTTCAGCGATCTTCTGGTAAGTGTTGCCCATCATGGCAATTAACATGTTCACGAGCAAAATCGCCACGATCGCCATGTACAACACGAATAGCAGCTGGAACAGTATATAGACGTGAATAATTACTGCGGTAACGGCAACGTGCAAATATAAATTATTAACTGCGCGACAAATTTGGAGAAGTCGTTTGTCGATAGCTAATTGAATTGATATGAATAAATAATATTTTTTAAACAATAATTCTCTAACCAAAAATAATATTTAATATATTAAAATTTTGCGTATCTGAAAAATTGAATTTGAAAACATCGCAGAGAATTTTTTTACCTTAGCTTCAAATTCGTGCTCGGTTCTCTCAAACGCGCCGTAGTAATCGCCGAAGTTCGTCATGCTCATCAGAAACATCGCCATAATGCTCTCCATCGGCGAAGGCATTGGATTCGTCACCGAATCGTCAACGCCTTCCGGAGTGTTCGGATTATCGAACGACAAAAATATGATGTAATACGCTGCAAATTATATATGTCAAAATTATCGAGACTTGTTGCAAATAAAATTATTATTTACAAAACGCATTTGAAACGTCGTTCCTTTGAAGAACCGTTCGATTCAAGTTTTTTTCGACGGGCGCGCGCGCGCGAATGACGTGTCGATCAACATTTTCCATTGACAGGAAGCATTTCCACGAGCGAAACAGACTCGCCATTCAAGTCGCGATGACATTGCACCGCGCTGAAAAAGCACAATGCGACGGTGTTGCATAATCGCGCGCGCGTCGCGCTATTTAACGCTTCTTCTTCGCGATCTTCTTCTCGCATATGCGTGATGATGTTCTCGGTGTAATCCTCGCCATTGTACACACACAATGAAACCTTCGGCGATGTGTGTCAATGTCGCGTGTCAAGCAAAAGCGTCGATTGGATCATACAACGTGCACGCGTATCGTCGATGCCGTTACGTTCGATGCGCGGCTAATTAATAAATTGTTGTGAGTCAATAGAACGCGAGACACGAGGCGATGTTGTTGCTGCGATCGAACGAGCTGATCATCGACGGAATTGACGACGTTCGGTCCATTATAACGTGCCATTATGTCTCCGATGATCAATTGACGATAATCAGCAGAAAGATCGTTCATCGAATACGCATTTATTCCGCTCCCGAGAGAGAGAGAGAGAGAGAGAGAGAGAGAGAGAGAGAGAGATAGTAGCGTATATTTTTAAAGCGCTCTGGGATAGAATCCCCTCAAGCGCTGCAGACAAATGTGATATACAAATGTGGAATATATAA
>QVNW01001583.1:0-47039 GCA_014825475.1 Pseudomyrmex flavicornis
TAAATCCTCACTCCATATCCTATCTATTCTCTCCTCAATTATACACATATATTTTAAGAAATAGATGTAAAAACATTGATTTTTTTATAAAATATTTGTAGTTGTTTGCAAAATTAATTTTCAAATACTATTTCGACAAAACACTAACGATATAGCGAATCATCTTGGCAGTATATTTGCAAAATTACATTCAAAAAGGAATTGTTCAATAATTGGAAAAAAACTTTCAGCTATGTGATGTTTAGAACATGTAGAAATGTTGAAATTGCACATGAAGAAATCAAATTACTTCATGTATATGTTTATAGAAATGCACAGTGATTCCTAAATTATGTAGAAATATTGCAACATAAAATAACTGTTGCGTTATGGCAAATCATCTTAGTGCAATCATTGCATAGTTTCGTTAATTCATGATGCCATTTTTGTGCAATATTTTCACAATTTGCCTATTGAAGTAATATTTTTAGTATCAACCCTTCGTCTGCTAACATATAGGCTTCTCAGACCTATTCAAAAATTACGCATCGGCGTTTCTAGTAAAAATTAGTTCTTTTTAACGTTTACATCTTGAAACTACTACGTAGAATTGTTCAAACTTTCCATAAAAAACAAAAAAAAACAAAATTGAAATATATTGATTTTTCGCGGAAATATTCGATTTTAAAGTCGCGTGGGTCTCACAGTTTGTCTTACTCATAGGTCATTTCCGAAGTCTGCAGACAAAGGGTTAAAATTACCGTTGAATAGTCCTATTATTTATTATTTTTTTATTATCAATAAGAGTGTGTATTTTGGCCAATAATAAATTTCTATAAGAACGGTTGTCGCGATATTTGCGGCGGAAACACTTTAAAACAGAAAGTTTCAATTGTTTAACAAATCTATTTTGCAACACCTTATAATTTATTGTTTTATAATTTACTAATTTTACATGTTTTTTATTAGTTTTTTTCTATCTATCTCTTTGTATATTTACAGGCATTATCTCTCTCTGCAATCTGCGATGGTTTATCTCTACAAAGTCATGTACAATCTCCCTGTACATTTATCGTATCAATACGACGAATCGCCTAATCAATGCAATTCACGATTAGCGATTCGCGATTGTTATAACACTCGAGTGCGAAATTCAATTAAGCTGCTGCCCACGGACACTATCTCAGCTTTGCATATTTACACGAAGATTTTATGATGACCTTTCCGAGAATCGACAGGTACATTTCCCTCACATTTATATATAAATGTCGATTGTTTTCGATTCGGGTTCAATTGTGCGTATCCTGTTGTTGCGTAACTTACACTGTGTTTAAAATCGCCACTTTTTGACATCGGATCGTTCAACCATGTTACGAAAATTGATTTTTCTAACAGTAAGTCATGACAATAATTGTTTTAATTGTTTATTTTACTTTTAATAATTCAGTAATTAACAGAATCTCACGCGTTAATTGTATACAGTGATATAGCGTCGAGTTTTCTAACGTAAAAATCTTTATTTGATCTTGGATCTATCCTTTTATTCTCTCTCTTTCTTTTTCTCTCTCTCGGTGAATATTTAAATAAAACTTTAAGTAAGACGGCTAATACTTTAAGTAAAACGATCTAATTATTGCTGATGTTTGGCAATAATTAGATACAACAATTTGTTAAAAAAGCATGACGTTTTGACTTTTTTATTCAAGTCCTTTACAGTTGTTACACATTATGAGAATAAAAAAGAAGTGTAAAGCAGTAATTTTAAATGAAAGTCACAATAAAATTCAAAACACAATTGTTAAACACAGACACAAAATCAAGAAATAAAAAATATGAAATTGAACGAAGATTAATTAAAATTAATTATTGCCAAACATAAGCAATGGTTTGCATTAGCCGTCTTGTTTAACGTTGTTTCATTTGGAATTCGAACCGGAGGTCATTTCCTCTGACATATTTATTGTTATTTAATATTTACACAATAACGCAGTGCTTATATCATTTTCGCTCACCTTGGATAAAGTTTGCCAAATATAATTTCGAGCCACACACGAAATAATGAAAATCGCGAGGCAGACTGCGACGCTCGTGCTACTTAATTATTTCTCTCGTCGCAATTGAGAAAGATTAGATGAGAGAGTCGCACTTAATTTCGCGCGACACTCTCGCGCGATCTAATACCCGGGGGTCTCGAACGGTCTAGAAGTGGGTCGCGTGGAACTGATCACGTGCCACGACTTCTGACGCGGTTCGAGCAGCTATGTGCGCACAAATCAGTCAGTAACATATACACCCGGTCACTCACCTACTTCTGCCGAGCACCAAAGTCGTCAGAAATCTACTATCTTGGAACTTCAGCTGCTCCTCCTCCGTCGATACAGGCGCCGCGGCGCCCAACGTGCCCGATTTGCGTTGCCCCATGCTGCCTACGGACCTGCAAACGGATACGCGTGTTCGTCAAACGGGTTGCATATCAACGGATACGCTTGTGTGATTGAAGAACTTGATTTGCTGTAAGTGTTCTAATTCAACACTAGGATACGCGAATTACAGTTTACTCAAAAATTGTGTCTGGGCTGCGTTCATCAAAATCATGTAAAAGAGCTAGGTATAGCTCTCAGATGATGAAATGTACTCTGTTCAGATCAAGAGAACACTTACAACCTCCAATCAATTCTTCCACAATCACAAGATTAAAAAAACTGCGAATCAAAGGTCAAAGAGAAGTTTTACAAAACTCATTTTGAAATCGAAGATATGTATTTTTCAGCTTTAGCTTTAACTTGATACAGTTACAGGAATGTATATTAGATTTGCAACACATCAATTTGTTAGAGACACATCAATTTTGCAGAGAGCGAAAGGGTCTTAAACGGAGCCTGAGACACGAGGAATTATCTGAGCTGAAGGCCCTGAGAGCCTCGAGCGTGTGGAATATTTCTAAATTGGCGGTCAGTCGATTGTCACCTAAATATCTAGATGGGATAATTGAGTCTGGATTGGCCTTACTGGCTATTTTTAGCCGCTTCGAAGGGGGTAGACCCTACCACGTTAGCTAAAAATAATCCGATGGACTGATGCAATGGTCCTGCTCCCTTTTGACGATTCTTATCTTACTCATCGCAGAAGAAAACGTATTTAATTCCTGAGAACGCGTGAATTCAAACTACAAGACGCAGGAATCGCAAGACTAATGAAGTTAATCTTCGATAAATTACTGTTGGTCCAATTTTTTCTTCGCTTTATAACTGATTTGCGTTCATTCTTCGATTATAAAGTATTTACGTAGTTTCATTACGTAGTTGCAAATGTGTGATCACGTATGAGAAGCATCGTAAATAATTTCATTAGCGGAATAAAAATCGCGAATTTAATCTTGGAGTCTGCGTCTTCAAAATAATCGATTCAATTATTACGCGACATGTGACATCATCTGCTTGTAAATCCCATCAACAACGAGATCTTTTTCCTTTCTGCGCCACCTGATTGCGATTAACAGGTCTATAATGGTCCTGCTCCAAACCTTTAATGGTCTAATTATTTCTTCAAACATGAGGAGCTCGTGCGCGCGAGAATGGCATCTGTGACGCTTTAAAGTATCGTCCCGGTAAACTTTATTTTAGCACGTAGTCATTAACACGTTCGGCCTCGTTTTATTTAAAGATTTTACAGTAAAAATTAACTTCTTATTCCAAAATATATTTCCTTACATAGCGAAAAAATATATATTCGCGCAATCTGTTTTATTGTTAATTGATTTTGTTTCGATATTATTTTAAATTGTTTTGCAATTACTGTTCTATAGAAACTTTAGAATGCGAGCATAGAGACTTCCATCTCCTTCCTTTTCCCGATTCTGGACATTCAATAACTGTCCACCATCTCGGTCTTTGTCCGTCGGCGGTCTACTGAGATATTTGGGTTAAAAGTTTAATTCGTCGTCCGTCTAGAACAACGAATTTAATTTAATATGTTTCTGACCTGCGGCGATCGTGTGTCGCCGCGTCATCTGCTGCCTACGTTCAGTTTATGCGCGCGAGCGCGGACACGATATACTCTTCAAATTTTCATCATTCCATCATTTCCTCCGCCTCATGTCGCATCATGCGACGGGAACACCGACCGTCCCGTTTATTTATTTATTTTATTCGTCTCTTTCGCATTCGGCGCTTTCGAATTGATCTGCAATATTTGCCTCGATTTCGAATTTGCGAGAAAGAGAGACAAAATCCGAATCTCTAATTGACTTTGATTGAAATCACATATTTACATTAATTCTCCGCATAAAACGATCGACAAACATTTTAAACGACAATAATCCGAGTTATAATTTTAATGTATTTTTTTTTTTTTTCGTGTGGATTAAATGAAGTGTTGCCGCTCCGTGAAATTTCTAGCGACGCGTATTTATTGAATTGACATTTGCATCTATGTTAGTCGCTGGTAACAATTGAACAAACAAATGCCGTGTGTCAGTAGGGAAAATTATGACTATTGTAATATCGCGCTGCGCTTCAATTTGTTAACTAGAATACGGGTCATCGTGACCTTGATAACAGTTTCTTGATACGCGAAAAACAAGCAAGTTCTTCGGTCAATTCAAGTAAATCAAGTTGTTTGTAAAATACAATTTAGTTTTGGTATAGGTGTGTTATATATGATTTAGACATCTGACGTCATAATTCAATACGCTCGCTCTGAAACATATTGTCAACTTTAATACCGATGACTAATCGGTCACATGTTTGAAGAGTAAATGGATTAAATGGTAAAGAACCACGTGCTCTCTTCTCTTCTCTCTCTCTCTCTCTCTCTTTCTCTCCTCTTTTCTCTCTTGTGGAAAAGAAAAGAGAAGGAAAGAATTTATTAATCTTCAAATATGAGAGTCGCCCTTTCGTTAAACTTAAATTTCTTCTGCATTTCATTGAATCGTTAATGGTTATGTAAATGTGTGAATATGAGATGATGTGTGATTTAGCTGTATCCGTTTATTTACCGATACTAATTTTAATAATATTAATTTATCTTTATTTCTGCGATTAATGATTGTATTTATACTAAGAGAAAAACTGTGAGTTGAAAATTTGCTTAATATTTTTCAGAAGCCTAAGCTTTTACACTTATTTATTCATTACTATATATTGATTTATAGCATCTTCATTTATTGTTTTTAGATAAACTTGCTCCAGTTTGAAGCGAAGACAGATGCAATTTGCACGGGACAGCTGTGCGACAATTGTACGGATTGTAAAGGATTTTTCAAAAGTCGAGTTTCGAGATTTCAAGTTTCGCTCTCATTTGCGAGAAAGAGAGAGAGAGAGAGAGAGACGAAGCAAGATGAATCCGCTTAATAACGCAGCTCTTCATCAATGAAACCTTTACTCGGCCGGTAAACCGAGGGTCAATTGCTTATTAACTCAAAGAGCCGTAGCGGCTATTAAATGATTTCATTGTCATTGAAATTATGTGCAAAAAAACGTTGCGTTTATCCGGAAATAAACCCATCTTCGATCATATCTTTGATCCTTCATTGGTCTCGTGAGTCTCGTACGTTGAACGAATTGTTTCTGTTATAAATAGAAGTTCTGTTATTAATCGCTACCAAAAAAGTAATGAAAGCGTTTTATGCTTTTAAATATGCTTCTGAGTGAAAAATGTACTGCCAAAAGCATCGACTTTTAACGTTCTATATTTCTTTCCGATTTGTTTTACATCATAGAGAAATATCTCTTTGAAGTAATAAGCTGGCTTATCAGTTTGTTTGTTTATACTCGTGAAAGTGTAATAGATATACGTGAAATCAGTCCAGACGATGCAACATCAGCAGTTATTCGATTCTGTACAGCTGCATTTGATGTATCATCGGACACACGAGCTACCATATATATATTACAAGATTATCGCGGTTATCGTGTCATATGTATACCACCGAATTATATTTAACAAAAGGCACACGTGAACCATACGTGCGCGTACGTTCGTCAAATAGTCTCCTCTATATGTATCATAGAAATATTTGCAGCTCTCTGATTGTCTCTTTTTCATCAATTTTAAATACATAAAGTGTGATTTGAGAGATTAAATCGTCAATCAAATTGTCGCGTCAAAGAAGAGAGTCAACTTTCATTTACGTCTTACACGCGTATTTTGCTGTTTATTACTTAGTAATTTACTCGTGGTTTACGATGTAAATTTGTATCTCTCACAGTAGATATTAGATCGGTACGTATTTGTCTGATTTCTATGTCACATTGACATTGAACGCGGTCGTCATATTAGGCAAATAAAGCGTAGAATCGGACGACGACGTTTAGCACTGAATGTGAACAATCTGATTCTCATGTCACGTTGACATTGAGCATTTCGGTTTAATAATAGACCAAATAAAGCAGACGCACACGCAAAAAAATCAATTCGAAGTAAATTCTTTCAGATTAAAACTCGGATTCAAACACAGCCGTCGTACAATTTTTCTTAGAAGATGAATCTTAGAAGAATTTTCTTTTCAGAGAAAGAATTTTGAAATCTTGCAACATGTTGAAATGTATCGATATATTGTTTTCGATCATCTCATGCGAATGACAAACAACTGTTGATCTAATATTCTCTGTTGTTTCAGAAAATACTTCTGGAATAAAAGTATTTCGTAACGAAGAGATATCTACGCTATATAAACCATGCGTATCTGACTTCTCATTGATGTCTTATCAGTCTCACCTGGTGGACGTTGACTTTATAGAACCGTTCGCGTAGAGATCGGCTGCCATAGCATTGAGCATCAGCTCGATGGCATCTCTCGGAAACGCGCTGAAGGATATTGCGACTTGGACTTGATGGCTATTATTTTCTCTCGTCGATCTTCTTTCTTTTTCGTCTCTTCTTTCCTTTCGTACGAAATTCAACAATCACGCAATATTCGACGAAAAGAATTCTCAGCTAACTGAATTATTGTCACTGACAATTGTCAACCTTGGCCAAGCTCATTCTCACTTTCTGCAAGTTAAAACACTGATCGCCCCGTTCGAACGCTCGTCGGACTGACAACATCGTGTCACAATTTCAATTCACCAACAATGGGCGTCAACCCTTGTATCTCTTTTTATTTATCGCGACGCGCGAAACTTCCATACAATACGCGAAATGACGTCGGTCTCTCCGGACCGATCGCCGGACTGTTCGTCTCGTCGCTGCGTATTCAGCGAAGACGTAGGATCATCCTGTGTCCGCCGCGTCGTGGACTGAACTATGTATGTCAGACGGGGGCACTGTCAATTGGATAACTACCTACCCCACATAGCCACAGTGTTGTCGCGTGTGTGTAATGCAGCGGATCGTTGATGCTGAAAGCACGTAATCCACGTTCTCCTACCTTATGGATCACTTTATATCTAATCTTCCTTTTTCAAGTTTCATGAATATCGATGGATTTTCTTCTGAGGATCAGGCTTTCTCTTTTTTTTTTTAATGTAATTTTCTAGATTATTCAAAACTTTTTTGGAAATTGTTGTATACACAGTAATAAAAAAGACTCACATTTTAAAGTTCTAGCGGGAAAAGTTGTGTGACATCGGTAGTTTTGTCATTTTTCTTGATTCGTGTTCGTTCGTTGCTTATATTTTAGTTTCAAGAAAATGTTCAATACGCGCAAGATAAATAAATTGAGGCGAACGATGATATACGTTTATATCGCGTCATCTGATTATACACTCTTGGCACTTATTGGCACTTATTGGCTCTGACGTTATTTGGAATCCAGGAAAACACCCCGTAGCTGGAAGAGAGTATTATCTCGTGCGTACATTCTGTCGTCACTTCGACAGCATCAGTGGATTAACTTGATGACGCGGGGAAGAATAATTTGTATCATACGACACATATAGCGCGTCAGCTCAATCAGAGCCGACCTTGCGAACAAGACTAATACCGATCTTCGCGAGAATGTCATTCCTATTGATAAAAAAATTCGAGATTCGTTCTTCAATACATTCGAACGAAGTGTGTTAACTTCTTCTTGACGAATTTACGCCACTTTTCATAGACGCACACTTTAGATAGATGTGAACTTTTCTCAATTCGCGCCTTCGAAATTGTCACACTCTTGCAACATAGTCAAATATACATATTTATTACTTTGTTTCACAAATAGCGTGATCTTGGTAATTAATAATTTTCAAAGCGCGTTTAGTGTTAAGCGACGAGTGATTTTAATTTACTACAATGTGGAAGAAATACACAAATTTTTATGAAAACTTGTAATTCAAATCGTTACAAGATATTCGTGCAAAATTGTGTACAAAATAATATTTTTTATATGAAAAATTATTTTTCTTCATAAAATATACGTTATAAAGAAAAAAGGAAACCTGAGTTCTACATCAGGAACAAAAAGGATCTTCACGGGAGAAATTAGAGATATCGTGTTTCACGCATCGATATGTGACAGACAGCGTGAAACCATTTCGCCAGTTGTTCTAAACGAATGATTCATCCATCTCCACATTCCCACTTGCAGAATGGACCCTCTCCGGGCGCGATTTACGCATCATCAGTTTTGATAGGTCGCTAAAGGCTGCTGACTGAGACCTCCATCGAAGGTTTTTAGGCTTTGCGTATATCAGCGATAATTGACGCAACGCGATAAGAGCGAGATTTAACGATTTTCGGTGTCAGATTAAATATTTTTGTCAAATTATTTTTCCAATTATTTTTACATTAATAAAATCTCTTATTTATAGTTTTGTTCGAAACAAAAAAGAGAGAGAGAAAGAGGACCGTTACAAGAAGATTTTATTTGTTTTTAATTTTATAATAAAGACATTTATATTTTGTTTTGCTTACAGATCGCCGAATTTCTTATTCTCGATCAAGCATCTTACGTGCTGAGCAGACAACTAAATTTTACTCAGTTTAAAAATCTCTTTAAACCTGATCTGTACCATCATCAGATCTTCCACGACATACCGGTGGAAAGAGAAGTCTCTTATCTATCAGACGAAGCTTACGACGTGGAAAATTCGAATACGCTAAGGCAGCTGATCAGACGCAACGGAGAGTCGGACGTTCGTAAATTATGTGTTATTTTTGGAAAACCAATGTCAGCGATTTGTTTTGTTTAAGAAATATAAATCTATAGAAATGATTTCTCTTTATCGACCAGTGCGTTTATTTTTTGCGCATTTGTTTCTATTTTTTGCTTTAAAATTTCTCGATTTAAAATGTTACGTCTCTCAGTTCGAGACACAAAATGTCCCCTACTATATTCATTTCTATTCTGCCGCAATTTATACAGAAGTATCAACATCTTTGTAAGCTAGAAAAGAAACTGATAGAATGGAAAGATGACGTGTACGAGTATCAACCGCCGTTTTATGTCAAAACTTTCTGTAAGAACATTTACGAAAGTGACAACAACAAACAAGAACAACAGGTAAAACTACACACGTGTAATGTATCAGATTGATTCTCACATATAAGTTCCAATTCAACGATCGGCTCGTTGGTCTCGCGGCTTTATCGCAAAGTGAACCCGAAAGTCTCGAGCTTGAATCAACCTAACATCTTAGGATCTTTTTTTCCTACTCTTTTTCTGCCGATTACAAAGACCGTATATGTTTCGGATGAAGAGCAAAATTCTAAATCGGACCTCTAATAAATATTGCACAAATACCAATATTGCAATTTATCAGTACAATGATTTGAAATCTGAAATGTATATGATTAAGACATTAGAAATACATGAGCCGATTTGTTGGAACTCTCAAGCCACTAAAGTCAATAAGTAAGTTCCCATTCTTTCCTGAGATAATTCGAAGTTACTGATGATAAGGTAAATGTAAAAATTAGATGGAATTGCGGTAACTTCTCTGAAAATAGATAATTTGTTATTGGCTGAATCGGAACTTTATTTATGATTCAGCCTAATATACAGGCTAATGTATCGTACGAAAATCACCATAAGTTATGTTAGTGAGTAAGATATAATTTAAAAATAAGTAATATTGCACATAAAAAATCGATTAAAAATCAATTTAAGTTTAATAAAGAATTTAATTTTTTATATTTAATTTTGAGAATTGAGAATTTAATAATTTTTTAATTGGGAATTTAATAAAGAATTTAATTTTTAAAATGTAATTTTGGGAAGTTTTTTAATAATCTCATACATATCTTTCAGAAATGTGTTCACCCGGGATTTCACTGCGTGCAGAAAACCCAAACCATGGTCTTTGTCAGGCGACCTTGGACGTCCACCAACAACTGCTGGGAACTACATACAAAAGACGTCGCCAGTGGTTGTGACTGCATGTGGCCGGCTACTCTCGGAAATATATTTGATCATTATTAATCATTATATTAGCAAATTTTCAAATTAGCCAATTTGAACGTTTGCTATACGCAGCGTGAGAATAAAGTTGGATATACATTCTCTAAGAATGATTAACAATCTTTTTCTTAAAAATATTTATTCGCTATATTATACAAGCAAATAAAAGTGAAATGTAATAAACATTTCCAGCATTAACCTGACATGATTTTTTTTTTAAACTAATTTATTGCATTGTACAAGAAAATCGACTTAGAAAATCTATTTCTTATAAAATCTTTTTTCTCGTAACAAGTTACTTCCACGAATTTGCCTTGTGCTTTGGCAAGAAGTGGAATCCATCAGGTACTTTTCCAAGTAACATTTCACTGAAAGAGAGAAAAAATGACTAGAGTTCAACATATTGCGCAGTGTGTAAATTAATAAATCGCCTTAAACGTCGTCTTACGATAATTTCACCCAATCAGCGCAGTTAGAACTGGCCATTAACGTTTCCATGTCATCGCGACCTCTGTAGAACGGTGGTCTTTCATTGATTCTTTGCGGTGGTCTCTCCAAAATCCCAACTGGAATATATCTGCAACATGTTTCGACGTTTAAACACGTCTAATGAAAACTTAAAATATAACACAAACAGAAGATATGTTTTTTTTTTTCAAAATATGTTTACCTATGAAGGAAAGAGATCCATTCCAGCATGAATCTTCTCGTAGTTTCGACGCCGCGAGTATCGGATCCCCAGTGCTCGAGTCCGTAATTCGTGTACTTCCTGAGTATGTCGAATCTTTCCGAGCTCGATATATCGATCAACTTTTTTTCCTTGATTTCACTGAAGATCCACGGTTTGATCAAAGCTCCGCGACCAATTGTGATACCTTGTACCGTGCTATACATTTGTTTCACTCGCTGATAGTCGTCAAAAGAAAGAATATCGCCGTTTCCAAATACAGGTATTGGCTGCGCTGCCAGTGCGCATTTTTCTATATATCCCCAATCAGCTAGCTTTGTGTATCTTTGCTCACGGGATCTGCCATGAACCTGAAAATTATTACTATCGATTATTAGCAAACCTTAAAAGATAACAAGCTAATTTTGAGTTTTTTTTTAGATTTTTTTTAACTCTGTATATTACAGAGATAGAATTTAAAAATTCTGAGATACGTGTTTAATATTTGAATTTTTTTGAAGAACATTCGCTTTGCTTTTGAAAAATTATTTTGCAGGTTTTTCAAAGAGACTGGTACATGATAAGCAACATAAAGAACGTAAAGTCAACGGACTTACTCACAGTAATCATGGACACACCCCAGTCGCGAAACTTCGGCATTAAATTATGAGCGATTGGTTTGTCTAGGTAGACCCCCGTTCTAGTTTTTACTGATAAAGGTATGTCCAACACTTGACTAACTGACTTTACCACAGTCTCGAGTACGTTCAAGCGATTGAGCATACCGCTGCCGCCTCCTTGCCTATATATTAGATCGATTGGACAACCGAGGTTCAGATCGATGTAATCCACGTCGATTTCACGATTGAGCAGTTGAGCACAACGCGTGAGCACTCCGGGATTATTCCCGCAGAGCTGCACGCCAAAGATGTCTTCGCTCTCGTGTCTTTTTACCAATGCCCACTCTTCTTGCGCACCCTTGAGTATTTTCGGCGCCAATGCCATCTCGCCGCAAGTGATGTCGGCGCCGTACTCCTTGCAGATTCTTCGAAACGGCAAATTGCCAACTGTCGTCAATGGACTCAATAGTATCTTGCCTTTCCAGTCAATCTTTTTCTTTTCCGACTGTCGCAATCTGATCAAATCGCTGTCGTCCACGGGTCCGATTTTCGGTTCTTCTGATTTATGCGAAACATCACAGTCAGTAGCGTCTATTTCTTCTTCATTGCCGTTGCCAGAAATATCTTTTTCTAGTTTCTCGCCATTGCTGTTGTTGGAAATATTAGTAGATTCTGCGATCGCAGTGTCTAATTGTGGCCCATTCTTAGTTTTATTTTCTGGACTCTTCTTTTTCTTAGACGGATGGTTTTCTTTGACGATTGCTTCTGCTTTAGAAAAATTATACATGCGTTTGCGCAGTTTATTCTGCAGGTCCTTGGACAAGTTATTTTTTATAGCTGGAGAGTGTTTTTTATATTCTTCTAATTTCTTCTTGTCAACAATATTAAAACCCTCCTCAGTTATATGTTTAGAACCCATCCTGCAAGTGACACCTCTGGAGCACTTGCCAGTCAAATTGTAAATACGGCAATCTGTATCAATGTCTTCTGGTCTGATTTTTAAATACTCTTTTCGATCGTGCAGAAATGTACAGCGTTGATTCGAACATTTTCTCTCAGGCTCATCTGCTGTTAGTTCTGCAATCCAAGGACATAGACTTAACTCTTTGGAAGCCTTGAATGGAGGTGGCCTAGCTTTATTCTGGCCTCTGAGTTTTTCTTTTTTGTCATCCAGTTTGAGTTTCTTGGCAGGTTGTTCATCTTGTACATCATCATCCACATCCTCAGCATTTCCATCAATAGATGCGTTCTGCTTATCAGTATCTATCAAGTATTGGTCCTTCAGATTCCTCACATGATCCTCAATAATAAATCTACAATAATAAATTACAGTATTAATTATATTAATATTTAAATACATTATAAAATAAAAATACATAAATAAATATATAAATAATAAATAATTTAATTACAAAATAAAAAGTTAATAAAATGTTTTATATTAAAAAGGAGAAAAATATTATCTATAAATGTAGTATAAAAAAATTCTATATCTTTTACACACATAAATTAATATTAATCAGCTCAAAAATCTTTCTTTTGGAAATATATAGAAATTTAAAGATTAAATAATTACAAGATGTAAAATTAAAAAAAAAAAAAAAAATGTGTTTACAGGTAGTAGGTTTAAAAAATGGTTTAATACAGTATTTAATTGTGCCTTTAGCCCACAAGTTTTTTGACCTTGACTAATTTGATTTTATAAAAGAACTTTTGTTTTTCACTCTACACAAGAGATTACACATTTTTCTCTATAATCATGTATAGCTTTTATTTTTAATTTATTATTGTTAACATGTCCTTCAACCGTCGATTTTTGCGATCACACACACTGACACACTCTTCCCAAACTGGCACCTCTTCTCCATGTATACAAGCGAGTCTCGTAAAGGTTAGAAAGCGGATAAACATTTGCACTTATGTCAGTATTGAAGTTAACCCACCTGAAATATTAATAACAAATTGTACAATATATCTACGTACTCTTCTTTTATCAGGCAAACGCCTTTCTGCTTATCTTCGTTGTAATCAAACGAGCAGTCTTCGCAACTCTCAACGTAACCTGCCATTTCTTTGCACGTGCACAGCAAGGCTGTTTCAAAATTTACTGCCAGTACTGAAAATATATAATATACGTAACGTGAATTATAGATAATTAATATTGGCGGTAAATTTTCAAACACAGCTCAAGTATTGTCGACTGTCAAGTACAAGATATATATATATCTGTATACCATAGAGCTAACCATGATGGAGCTAACTTTATTCTGTTCGTAAACAAATATAAGAATAATAATATGCGTTGTAGACGACGGCGATGCGTAAAGTTTTTCTTCACATTAAAAAAAAAAAGATGTTACCTAGGAAATCTTATAGTACATAGATAAGAAACAATCAAATTGTGTTTTGAAACTTTGCGTCAAATTTTAATCAAATACACCACCTAGCGTACGCGCATTATCACTTCTCATTGAACATGCTCATCTGCTCACCAAATCAGCTGATCAGGAACAAGAAAGCCAGTACCAGTTTCACCAACTATGCTCAATTTAATCGATTGATTATTTCGCTGAAAGTGATAAATTGATTGGCCGAAATTGACCAACCACAGGTGACGTATAATCGACGGATGAATCAAGAGGAATTGGTGAAACAGTCACTGGCATTTACTTTGTATGTTGCAAGCTGTGTATACAACGAGAACTGTTTTATTACAGTTTTCTACATGCATAGAATTCAAGTTGGAGTTTAGATTTGATTTTACTTTGCCCTTTTTTTCATACACTAATGGAGAGTAATTAAGTCTATATGCGATTAAAAAGTGATTTTAATTAATTAAGAAAAACAATAAGGTGTGAGTATTAAACTTCGTATAAAACGTTTATTATTTGGCATTTGTTTTAATATTATTATTGTTAAATAATGACAGAAGTGAGATGAATTATTTGTATCTTATATATGTCTAGATATTATGTTGACACATAAAATTTGATGATCTTATAAGTTATCTATGGAGATAGTGTACAATGTGTGAGAGTTTATTTATTTCAGGATATACAAAGTTGCATGTTAAGCTGTCTAAATGGAGAAGAGAAAAATGTTAGCTAAAATCACAGTAGATACCTCTTCAGATGATTCTGAAGATGATTTATATACAAATTTTGCTGGCCGCTTAAGAGGTAATAATAATAACAGATTTTCTTTTTGTCATTGCTTTTGTTGTATATATTTCACACACATGAGCTAAATCTGGATATATATTCACAAGCCATAAGTAGTAGATTATATGCTTGACAGAAAAATAGATTAGAAAAATGTCGAAAATAATGACATCAAATAAAATACGTAACATTTATAAATTAATATATAAGAGCCATTTATCAGAAGTTATCAGAAGAAAATTTAATAAATAATAATAATTCTTATTTTCAGCATTAAAAAAACAACATTTAATAGAGGAAATTTCCATTCAAGAAAGATTTTCTCCTAAGTATGTGTTACGTTAGAATTAAGTGTATATATGTATATTTTTAATATTATTAACTATATTTACCCATATAATTGTGTGTTTTCTCTTTTCAGAATTGATGAGCAAGTAAACACAGGTAAGGAAGTAAATAGCAAAGAAATAAATAATGAAAACGTGGATATTAATCAACTATATGATAAGAATGAAATACATGATGATAACACGAAGCAGAACTAGGATGGTAAGAAATAGGAGAAATAAACGACGGAATAAAAATAACAATGCTGTCGTTAGGAGAGTTAGAGAAAGGGTAATTTTTTTTATATTTTTTTATACATATATTTTTTTTTACATATATAGTCGTGTGTTGAGTGTGTGTATAGAATCTTTTAGTTATATTTTACAATTTGTATAATTTATGTATCAATATTTAATCAGCAAAAGAACAAATACAATCCTTTATTATCGATGCTTCAGCATTCACCTGCAAATGATGTACAATACAATGGAACGGAAATCATTTTGATCGATGATGTGGCCATGAACAAACCAATTCCTGAGTTACATCAAAATGCAATCACATTATCGGATAATGATGATAACGAAATTGATGATGGTGTTCTCAGTGAAGATGATAATTATGAGATATATATAAAAGTACACTGGCGATCGAATAGATTGGATCGTTTAAAATTACGCAGAGTATGCTTGTCACTTATTATGCAATAATTACGACATATTTAAAATAATAATTTAATATATATTCACATGCGCAAAGTTATTTAATAATAATTATACATATTTTAAAACTTTTTTTTTATTACAGCATGATAGTTTTCAACAGATTTTTCAGCACTACGCCAATCTGGAAAACGTTTCTGAAAATGAAATCTTAATTATGAAAGGCGATAAAAGTATTAATCGTACCGACACTCCCGCTTCGCTCAAACTTACCATTGTAGACATACTCGGTTGGTATACGCAAGGCATCAATTTGCAAGAGCAACAATATAATGCATAATATTTCTTCGCAATTGCAGACGGTGGTATAATAAATCCAGGCATGAACACGCTTACCGAAGATAAAACTACCAAAGACGATAACGTATGTAACATCAAGATACAAACATCAAGCAAGAAACAGTCGTTGACCATCTCACTTAGGAGGGATCAACAGTTTAAATTCTTATTCACTAAATGCGCTGAACAATTCGGAATAAAGGAAAACACTTTGAAGTTTTACTTTGATGGAGAGCAAATTGGTCCGAACGACACTCCGGAATCGTTAGATATCGAGGGAGAAGCCTGCATTGATCTTCACATATCTACGTAACAAACCAAAACGATAATAATAATTCTTATACACTTTTGATACTTTTTGCTCATGTTCGTTTGTACATATATTGTCATCCTTAAATTAAGTTATTTTTACTTGTGTAACTATTTGTAAAGTTTCTGTATATTATAACTTTTTAGCAGTCGCTTTTGATCCACCGACTATCAAAACAAAATTCCTTCAAGATAAATATGCAAAAGATTGATACTTTTTTAAAAATAAGGATCAGTATAGTGTAACTTAAGTTTAATCGTATAAATTTATTAATTTACCAACTATATAACATGCCAATTTGTAATGCAACTATCTCTTTATGATAAAATTATCTCAGGAAAATAATTTCAAGCAAAAATAAAAGTTCAAGAAATTATACACTGAAATGTTACAGTAAAAATATATACGTACAATGATTATTACACAAATTTTATGTGTAACAATTATTTGTTCCTCTGATCTGCACAGTCTTTAAATTACCTGTACGACACATGTCCGTATTGCGAGATTACAACTTTTGTAAAGAACCAAAAGAGTTTTCATACTTTTACAACAACAATGTGAATATATTTCTATATTGATACATCTCATTATTTTATACATACTGTACATAACATTCTGATATGCTCTATAAGTATATAAACACATATATGTCACACATACTTATATACGTATAAAGCGTACTCTCGATAGCTAAATTTTTGTACGATTCTGCACAATATATCGATTGCACTACAAATTTCGTCTCGTGATCGCTATATGTGTTTTAATATAAAGCAGCCAAAAACATTAACTATTATCATTATACATTTCATATGCGTTTCAACATTCCTAACCGAGCTCCGAGAGGAAGTACACTTTGTTTTATTCATGAACACTGACTTCAACAGGAATTTTAACAGTCGACAGATGATATCAAATATATTTCAACATGTGAAATATTTAGTAGATATACATTTTATGTTTGTATATATTATACATATGTATTTGTGTGTGTGTGTGTGTGCACATAGGCGTGTGATTTTATATATATTATTTATCATAGAATAGAGGACACAGGTAAAATGACGGAATAGAGTATCTTTGAAGAGAATAATGTATAATATTCACGATTTTTTTCTTTCAATGATAAATATTGCGTAACAATCCATCGGATACTTTCATCGAAAATATTAGGCGTGAGCCACGAAAAATATTGTCGAAATTGCTAATTGTATTCTACACGATACATTAATAACGCGATAGCAATCTGCCGTAAAGAGGGAATGTTTTGGAAAGTCAAATTCTGCTGAGGAAAAAAGATTAAGCTTAATCGTTAAATTTGCGGTTTGGATTGTATCCGAATAAAGCAGAACGAATCTCGGGTATCAATTGTTGCGCTATCAGCTCTAATCTAGTCTCCAAAGTATTGCTAATCTTTATGCGGCCTGTGAAGCAACAAAACACAATCATTTTATATTATACGTATACTATATGATTAAAATGGTAAGTAATATAGTATGATGTATATAATTATGTTAGATACTGTTAAATTTTAAGTAAGTTTAGATATCTTATATAACATGTATATATAATGTGTTAGATATCTTATATAATATTTACAAAATCAATAAAATTTCACTATTATTAGTGATATTTTTCGATGATAGTTACCTCTAGCTGCTAATAATTCCACACCTCCACAACTATCGGGAGACAAGAAATTATCGGAGTCGAATTTCAGAGTAACATCTTTCTTAGTCTTCTGCTTGTATTGTTGTTGGACACCATTCAGAATAGATTCTACAAGAGGCACGTCCACTTGACGAACACGAAGTGTAACGGTGCTTTCTGTTAGCTGTAAAAAAATTATATATATATATATATATACATAATTACTAAAAAACAGTTAAGATATCAAACGTTTTTTTTCTTTGGTAAATTACAAAGATTTATGACAGTAATAAATATACACATATTATATAATAACGTATATATATAATTCTAAATAATAAAATAGAAACAGTACTTGATAAAGTCCCTGAAGAATTAACAAGTGAAGAATTTCTTTATATCGCTCTGTGTCGCGAGTTACTTCACCTAATCTTTTTCTAGCTTCATCAAGAACATTACGAACATGGTCCTCACGCACTTTTAAAGCTTTTAGTCGAGCTTGATTAAGCATGTTGGAAGATTGTCTGTAAAATAACAAATTTGTTATATGACATATATTTTTACAACTGTTTTAGGAAATTAATCAACAATTTTTAAGAAATAATAAATTATTAAAACATGCAATATGTATGTATATCTTACGTAACAGTATTATAGATAAAAATCAGTTTAATTCTCTGATAGTTCTTTTATACACATTAAAATATGTTTTTATACATACATCTTCTTTTGCAATTCAACCTGCTTCTCTTTTTTCTCATAATATTCCATAATCTTTAAACGCTGCTGTTGTACCAGACGTCCTTTTTCAATATTAAATTCCTCTTCAGCTTTCGCATCTATCTCTTCTGCTTTTTCATTAGCCTCTTGCTCTATAAAAGCCATCATATGCTTGATCTGCAATATATATTCTTTCTATAGAGATTTGTTATATTGTGGAAGATTGTTTAATTGTTTCTCTGAGTATCAATACTTTTAAATGTCTTATTTTCTGTGCAAATAATATACATAACATATAATTGTGTACAAATTCTGTCCATCTTTGTCTTCATTCAGAAATCTTTTTCTACATAAACATCTTAAAATTTTAGAGTCAAAATATACACATATGTATAAAAATAAAGAACTTCTTGACAAAAGCCTATTCAACTCACTTAAATGGATGTAATATTTGATGCTAGAAGAAATGTAAACTCCATTATTTGACGAAATGACAGCAACGAAACATAACAATAAATGATCGTAAAGTTATTAATAGTGCAAGAATATGTGCGAACACTTGTTACAAGTGGCGTTGAAAAATTTTAGAAGAATACAGTAGAGTTATTTTATTAACCTGCTTCTGAACGTCGGCGTCGCTGAGTGCCATGGTGTCTCCTGTGTTTTTCCTCGATGAAATGTGCGAAAAATTCGTCAAAAAGTCTCTGAGGAGCTGTCAGGAACTCGAGATCACGAGGTGCACCGACGAGAAGTCAAGTCAACGCCTACAGAACATCAATTCTCGCGTAACGTCGGTCATATGACCCGCAATGTGACCACCGTTCCGAAACTCATCAGCGACTGTCAACGTCAAATCGAGCGATATCGCTCGATTTGAGAACGCGATGTTTCTTACACGAGCATCGGGCGCACAATTTGAACAACATAACTTATACATAATAATTGTATAGTGTATATACAATTAAAGTAATTATAATAAATATTTCTGATCATATTTTATTATTATATAGAAAGTAATTCCACGTGCATGATAACGTCAGTGTTCACGAATCAAAAAATCAATTAATCTCCGGTTACCTGATTATTTTATTGGAAGTGACCAATCGCATTGCTCGCTTTGACAAAATTGACCAATTATGATCGACAAACTTAACCGGCCAATTAACTTAACTAGAAGTCGGTAAACCTTAAATTCTTTCGATTTTGATTTGACAGTTCGCTACAAGCATTCGCGATTATTCCGTTCTTATATTTCGTTTCCCATCAGGACGCAGAATGAATGAGCCAGTTCGTTTCGCGCGTCGCGTTTCGAATCGATTGATTAAATTAATTAATGTAAACTTGTCAATTTTATCGACAGTGTCGAGAAATGATGATGACCAATCTGGTTTACCAAAGTTGCTGCAGTTCGCGCTCTGTCGCAAACGATCACGTGGTCATTCCAGTACTGACAACAGAAAGAACATGTCGTTTTATGATATCTCACGAAAGCTCTGAAGTTTTACGTACAACTTGCCGCAAGTTGGAGTATATCAGTTCGCAGTCATGGCGGATCCGTTGAGTCTGTTGCGGCAGTACAACGTCAATAAAAAAGAAATAATCGAACGCGAGAATCAGATTATATTCGGCGAGTTTTCCTGGCCGAAGAATGTGAAAACCAATTATCTAACCTACGGGTGAGTGCTCGTCCCCGACTTGTTGAAAAATGTGTTTTCGCGCAACGACAATCTGCTTCCATCTTTAAAGAGAAAAAGCAATGGAAGTGTGCGAGATAGAGAAGGAGGAGAGACGGAGATAAACAATATATAAAATTGGATGAAATAATAAATGTTCATTGCGATAATTGGTATCGAGGCGATCATGAGACAAATGAGAAGACAGAGTGCTAGAAACAAATTCTCTTGGAAACATGTTTCATTAAGATTTATGCGTTTTTTCAAATGTGTTTTTTTGCAAGTGGCAAAGCGTCTTCTCAAGTTATTAAAATGTGTGAAAGAATGAATCTGAACTTTCACAGAATGTGTGTTTTTACTTCTTTTTCAATTTCTTGTAATTTTTCAATTGGTTCTTAAATTATTTTCTGAGAACGTTGTCTCTCATTCAAAACAGTCTTCCAAGTCATCTTTCTTTTATTTGAATGTCTGTAAACTAATTCAAGGTGTGTTCTAAAGTTAAATTATGAGAATTGTGTTTTTTTGTGTGTATGTTTCGGTCTTCTCATTTATGTTAAAAATTAGAATTAACCTGTGTCATACCTGGATTGGTCTTTTAATATTTTCTTAAGAGGTTAAAGTTGATGTGTATACATGTATAACTATATGAAAATTTAAAATTGCATATTTCATGTAGAAAGAAACATGAAAGTTTGATAATAACAGAATTGTTTTGTTTTCTCTCTGATCAATCAAATCAAAAAACATGTTTCTGTTTCTATTTTAGATCGGGAAAGGAAGGTACACCTAAGGAATACTACACACTCGAGTGCCTCCTCTTCTTGCTCAAACATGTTCAGCTCACACATCCGGTATATGTACGACAAGCGGCGGCGGAGAACATTCCCGTGGTACGCCGGCCTGACAGAAAAGACTTGCTGGCCTATCTCAATGGCGAAACTGCCACGTCAGCCGCCATAGACAAGTCAGCACCATTGGAAATCCCGACGCAGGTAAAACGCGCGGCTGAGGATGGCCTGGACAGCGGTTCGTCGAAAAAACCTCGCTTTGAAGAGACCCACGTGCAGAAGGTGAAAGAGCAACTAGCGGCACGTCTGGATGCTCCCAAAGAAGCTTCTGTTACCGTTGACAACATCAAGTCGCTCTCGGAAGCGATGTCGGTGGAAAAAATCGCCGCCATCAAAGCAAAACGTCTGGCGAAAAAACGCACCACTATCAAGGAGAACGACGACATCGGGATGGGCTCTGATCTGCGCGTAATTCTCGACATGGATGTAGACGACACGAAGGACATCGTGTCACGTGAGCGTCAGTGGCGAACGCGCGCCACTATCTTGCAAAGTAGCGGCAAGATCTTCGCCAAGAACATCTTCGCGATCTTGCAGAGTATCAAAGCGCGCGAAGAGGGTCGGCAGAAAGGTCCTGCTGCACCAACTCCGATGGTGACGCCACGATCGACACCCATACGTCCATTACCACAACCGGCAGTTTATAATCGTTACGATCAGGAACGTTTCATCCGACAACGGGAGGAGACCGAAGGCTTCAAGATTGATACCATGGGCACATATCACGGCATGACGCTGAAATCCGTGACCGAGGGAACAAATCCCGCTGTGAGAAAACCACCTGTCAATCCGTCCGCCGCGCCGACTTCCGGCCTGCTGCCAACTTCCGCTGCCAAGTTGACGCCTCAGCAAGCGGCACAAAACAAGCGACCCAGCCGGACACCCATCATCATTATTCCGAGTGCCAACACATCTCTCATCACCATGTACAATGCAAAAGATATCCTACAGGACTTAAAGTACATTAGCAACGAGGAAAAACGGGCGCAGGGCTGCAAGCGAGAGAACGAAGTGCTTCTTCAACGTCGGAAGGATGGCGGCCTGACCGTACCTTACCGGGTGGTCGATAATCCGCAGAAACTGACAAATGCCGACTGGGAAAGAGTCGTCGCCGTGTTCGTCATGGGACCAGCGTGGCAATTCAAAGGCTGGCCATTCGATGGCAACCCGGTGGAGATTTTTTCAAAAAGTACATTTATTTTTTTTCAGTCACTTCAGTGTCAATTTTTCTTAACAATGAAAAAATCTATTTACCTATAACTTTGTATTTTGCGATCTGATATTTCGAATTTAAGATCGTTGTTCTCTTTTTTTTTCCTCGCAGTTTGTGCGTTTCACTTGAAGTACGACGAGATGAGGTTGGATGCAAACGTGGCACGTTGGGCGGTCACGGTGATCGAGCTTAGCCGAACAAAGAGGCATTTAGACAGAGCGGCGTTAATGATATTCTGGGAACACTTGGATAAGTAAGCACTTTAATTGTTCATCAGATTTTTATACACAGTGTTTTATATAATATAATTCTTTCATGTCTCTGTTTTTTCTTTCATCTTTTCAACTGAGATATTCAATTCTCTGCTTACTAATTAAAGTTTAATCCTATTTCCTCCAATAGTCTTATTGTTTATATAATATTCTTTGCTTAATTACATATTTATATGTTACGTACTGATGTTTCTATGTCGGAATAAATTCTCTTTGCAGGCATATGATCAAGAACAAGCCGCATCTTCGTTTCTGAAGTTCTCACACGACACGAACTGGCATGTATGTGTTCTAAGTGTGTATTTTCTAGATATTTTCATAAAAAAAAAAAAAAAAAAAAAAAAAAAAAAAAAAAAGAATGAGAGCGAGCGTTGTACATATGGTTTAAGGATAGCTATACACTATCTATGTATATATATATAATATGTATATGTATGTATCTACAATATCATTGCAAAAATGAATATTGTCAATACCAACAGAAAATCGCGTTGAGTTTAATCGACGCGTTTAAATTACAGAGAGAGAGAGAGATATGTTACATCATCATGAGACAGTGATGATGACGACGATTATTACTTAAAGAGAAAAAAAGACCATCTGTTTTTTCAAACTTAATAGATTTTTTAGACTGTAATTTAGTAGCGAATCTCCGTTCTCTTTTATTGTTTACAGCCGGCTTACTCGCCCGCCGCTTTATCTTGAGAGATTCATGATTCAGCGCGTATTCAGCTGTGACGAATAAACCTTTCATAATATCAATTACAATTCAAGCGAACTGATGTGCCTATTATAACGAATAATAATTAATAAAACATTCAGAGACACAACAGAGACACGCAAGATTTATTTTTCAGCTCATGTGTGTTGGTTGCGATCCTCGTGGCAATTCGATAATCGATCTATCTGTTCTGAGGTACGTACGTACGTGCTCGGCGAGTGACGTCAGTGGAGAGCGAGATAATATATAAACTCTCTGCTACATAAATAAATATTTTTTTGTGCACTTTACGTTTTCACGCGAGTCTATTTTTGCAAAATAGAAATTTTTATATAGTTAACTCGACGGTGCGTAGGAAGTTTATTTCTAGAATGATCGATTAATTATGTGTGTGTGTGTGTGTGTGTGTGTGCACAGTCAAATTTAGTCTACGGAGAGATGTAGCTCTCGTCGCGAGCGAGATTATTATTAAAATTTGTTTTATTTTCGGAATCGCTTTTATAAAAATCAACGCTAAATATGGAAGTTTTATTTCCGTTTTGTGCACGAAAGGTCTGGAATATAAAAAGCTACTGCTAAAAAACAAAAAAAATAAAATAAAATAAAAAGAAAAGAAACAAGAAACTGTAAACCGCGATAAAGAGTTGCCTCCGATTCCTCGAAGCGAGGAATTACATTTCGACGACGGTCGATGAGACGGTGTTGAGTTTCTTCGCGCCTGCTTTGTAATTCGAGATGCGAACGTCGCGAATCCTCCCGGGGAAAGAAAAGACGCGATGATCCAACGGGGAAGATTGAGGATGCGGCACGAACCGTCTTCGCGCGCCCATCCCGTGTTTTCTCTGCTCCCTAAAACTAAAAGCCAAAGTAAATCGCTCGCGGCGCGCCTTCGCGTACGATTGACCCTACTCACCCCCCGTGCTGTTTGTACATACACGGAGGTACGGATCGAATATTGCTAACTAGATTACCGCCGCCCTATTACTTCGACAAATAAGACGGATTTACCTCTCGATCGTATCTCAGCCGCGATTCCGAGTACACGTGTATGTAACCGTATAGCGTTCGCAAAGGGAATAGAGATGCGGTCGTGCAATCGACGGTGTGTGCGTTTCTTTTCAATTATCGCGTGTGTTTTTCTTATACTTGAATAAACCACGTCTCTTCTGTCTTTTTCAACATTGAAGCTCAGGTTAAAACGTTTATATGATATATACACATATACTATAATATACATAAACATAAAATCGTAACAATGTAACTACACAATGGGGATAAATTTTTTATATTTTAGTGCAGAGAGAGAGTGTGTGTGAGAGAGAGATTTTCTTTTCATTTTTTCTATCTTCATCGATGATCTTCTAACGTGATAAAACGTATTCCGATTGTATTTTAATTGTAATAATAATTGGATATACATCTCAAGTCATTATTTTTTTCCAGGTTTGCAACTAATGTTTTCAACTTAATATTACGATTAATATGACTTAAGAGACTACTACCTTTTTGTGTATATTATTTTCAATTTATCTCTTCCGGAGACAAGTAGACCTGCGCAGTTAGCTGTACATCACGAAGAAGCTGTTCACGCGAACTTGTAGTTACATTGCGCGCAATTCGGCTGCACGCAGGGTATGCTCGGTAACACCGCGGGCGGCAGATGATGAAGGATGCCCGCCGATCTGGCGGCCGACAGCCGATCTGCCGCCACCTGAGCGCACACGTGCGCATCCCTCAGCTGCTGCTGCACACCGGGATTGAAATAATTATTGTAACGGAAATTTAGAGCGATGGGATCCTGATCGGTCGCGGTTTTCGCTAGTGACAGATCGGCACCCTTGGCGAATTGCTCGGTCGGCACGATGTTCAGCAGATAGTAGCCCGCGTCCCCGTAAACGTTCCTGGACAAGCTGGTGTAGATCGGTGCCAACATCGGGCCGGAAACCGGTTGCTGCTGTTGCGGCTGTTGCTCTCCGACGGCGTTGTTGTCGGCGATCGTTTGCGGCGGTCGAAAGGCCGAGACCGATGTGTGACCGATGCTGGTCGCCAGCGTCGGCTCGACGATACCCAGGCTGTCGCTCGCGAAGTACTCAATTGCCTTCAGCAGATCCTGGCCGCAACGTTGTAAGACCAGTTGCAGAACCGACAGTTTCGTGTTCGGAAAGAGACGAGCTAGGGTTTCCACGGAAGTTTGCGAGACGGAAGAAGCGAGTTCCTTGGAAGTGTCCGTCTTATTCGCGTCGAACAGGAGACTTCTGGATCTTGAACAGCTATCCGAACTGTCCTGAGAGCGGAATAAGGAATATGAAGATGTTTTTGTTAGTGCGCATGAGATAAGTGTACTTTTTAATATTAAAAATATATAATATATATATTAGAATATTATAAAATGTTGTATTTTTAATTTGTCGTTTCTTAAAATCTTGTTCTTATTTCATACATAACAGAACCGTCTCATACAGAACAGTTTTGAAGACGAGCAGGCAAAATGCTGTTGACAGTCGTCAAGTGCGGAAGATCCTTCGGGTCCTCCGAGATTCCGTCGATCTTTTTCGCATCTTCAGTCTGTTCCACCGTCGATTTCGGTTCCGTCACGGACATTCCGAAAATCTTTCCGGGAGGAAGTCGGTCGAGCTTCTGTCCGGTCGCTACCTTCGCCATTTTAAGAGCAATGGCGTCTTCAGCCGCCTGTTGTCTTTTCAGAGCAACCTTTTTTTTTATAAAAAAAAAAAAAAAACGAAACAGAATTTTAATCTCTCTCTTACAATAAGAAAATTTAACATCCTTTTGCCGTATTGTTTTAGAGTTACAATTATTTCTCTTAAAAATACAGTTGCACAGTAAGAGATTTAATTTTTAAATAGAAATGCGTAATAAAAATTGTTGTTTCGCCAAAAAGTTTTCTCTTCTTGGTCGAATAAGCAAAACGAAATCACGTGCGAGTGATAAAAATATACGGTCCTTCGATTATCGATTTGCGGTTCTATAATTAATATGGCGAAACACACATACGCATATGTCGCATATAAAAGAGCTTCGTACATAGTAGCGCGCGGCAATCGAATCGTGATGGATCATGACTGCGCTCGACTTATAAATGGACCTGTCGCTTATATATATGGGCGCATACATTTGCCGCGACTGTTATTCCAAGCCGGACCACCCGCAACAATCTTTTACATTGCTGATGCTGAGACAGAATCTATCCGGCCGACCATTTCCTCATCCCATTTTCTCTTCAATCTCGTTCGATCACCCGAAAGCGATAACTATCCGATTTCACTCGACACGGGTCAATATATCGCCCCACGTGTTCCCTTTCTGACTTTTGCTACAATAGCATTCGCTACAAAGTCTTTGCTCGCAGAAATGCTTCCCGATGTATCGCATACAAATATAAATTTTTTTTATGAAGACGATCGCAATAAATTTGATCGAAACGTCCCATGGTTTTTGAAGAATACACACTTGTGTTAATATTGTTTATTACTTCCACCTACACCCGTGGATACAGCGGCTTATTGGTCTCTTTGTGTTATTAATTTTTGTTATTAGCCGTTTTTTAATTTTTATTAATACATTTTTTTTTAATCCAATAGCACGGATATTTTTAAAACAATAAGGGCAACACAACTTAAAAAAAATACTATACATAAAAATAAAGCGACAAGTTTATTTTATGTAATTTAAATACAAATAGATATAATAGGATTTTTGATATGTTTTTTATTTAAAAAAAAGAAGATTTGTTTGTACATATAACATTCGTACACGAATTTTTCTTATCAAGACAAAAAAGATGCGGAGAGAGAATAAATTCTTTGAAGAGAACAAGGAGAATTTGTTCTCTTCTTTTTTTTTTCTCATCGTAAATTTTACCGTTATCCAGTAATTACCCTAAAAGCGTGGTCGTTCGCAAGCCGCGTGCCGGTAATTCCGGCAATACTTCCGAGTGATACTGCCCGCTCGGGGGCTCTTTGTTAATTACCGCGGATTACACGAATTTTCGCTCGACCGCGCAGAAGTTTCCGCGACGAAGCCGCGCGGCGAGCGCGGAGAAAATCGCACCCGCGATTACATTGCCGGATGTAACTCGAGCGTGTGGTTTTTTTATTTGATCGCGGGGATCGCGCGAGAGTTTCGACTATTTTTGTTCGAAGATACGTCCGGGATAAACGTGCGAGCGTTAACATCGCCCGCGCGCGCGCTCATCGCCGCATCGAAAGTCGCGCCGCAAACAAAGTATCGAGTGTCATAATGCCTATGCAAACAGAAATGAAACGCTACACCGAGCGTTAATGGATTTAATTTATCTCACCCCTGTTGTGTTACCGTCTTCCTCTCCGAGAGAACGAATCGGGGGCGCGATATACTCTATCGCGCACTGAATGCATTATGCGCAACGCGGGGCTGATGATGACCACATTGTCCGCAGTCGAGTGACTGATGTCTCGTTATTCATTCGCAATTTTATTGCGACCACAAGAAAAGCGCAGTCCCGAAATCACGTTCTTTTTTTTTTTTAAATCCAATTAAAGTATTGCGCAATATTGTGTGCGAGAACGACGCGCGTCATTTGATGACCGTCGGGAGAAAAACGTAAAAATTTCACACAATATTATATGTCCATTCTATATATATGTTATGTCCGTTAGAATTAAATCAATCACTTTCACGCTCTTCGTTGGGAATATAAAAATGTGTAATATAAAAAATCTTGACAGATCGCATTGCTGGGAAAATCACTTTGTGTGATTTATAGAAATATCAAAACAAACTTTCAGGTGTGTTTGTACATCTTCTTTCTGTTTTCTTTTGCGTTGTTTCGCGACGTGCGGTGTCTTCGGTAAATGAATGATTTAATTGCAGCGTCGTTTTTTTATCCTTATTTTTATACAAAAAAAAAAAAAGAAAAACTTTGTTAACGCGCGCTCCCTTCATCAGAGAACACGCGGCGACAACAAGCCGCGTCCAATCAAGCGTCCCTTTAAATACCGAGGGTGAATAAAAGCGCGAAATAAACAAAACTATCGCAAGCGCATTAATCACGCTTAATCACGCGTGCGGCCAATTGACATTTTTCTTTCACATTTTCTCCGCGTAACGGTCAAAGATACAAACTCGCGTGTATACTAAATTGATGTTGATGTGAAAAAAGTGTTTCGCGCGTGACATTTACCCCGTGTCTGCAAATATTGCATTTTTGATTAGGAGTATTTCGAATCAACATTTGAATGATATAATCCAATTGTCTGTCACGTAAAATCACACGCGATTTGCGCTACCGTAAAATTATTGCGTTTGTTGTAAAATACGAGAGGATTTACATAAGATAGAGAGAGAGAGAGAGAGAGAGAGAGAGAAAAAGAGAGAGCACAGTTGTTAAGACTATTACAGGATTTTGAATAGGAGATTTGCGGCTCACCTGTGCGGCCATCACTCGCTGCCGTTCGGCAATTAGCGAACACTTCGGGCACAGACATTCCCGATAATGACACTCTCGTTTGTGGCCGCGCAGCCAGGAGATCAGGCCGTGATTCCTACAACGGGCGCATTTCGGTCTACGTTGTTTGCCGTCCGTTCCCTCGTTGCTCTCGCTGTTCTCCGATCTGTTCTTGCTCTTGCCGCGGAGCATAGTACCGCGTGCAAATTAAATTCTAATCGATCTCTCTTTTTTTTTTTTTATTCCGCCGTCCGCATTGGTGTATATCTCACGTAGATATCTTTTTTTTTTTTTTTTTTTTTAAGAGAGAAAAGCACTTTTTTGTGTTCTATGATTTTGCTCGTACACTGTTTGTTTTTTATTAACGTTTCGAAGACTATTTCGAAGTCACGCGAACAGTCGCATCACGATTTTTTTTCTCGAGATTGCTACAATGCCGATGTCAGTTTCTGAAATTGATGTTGAAAATTGACAGGTAGATTATATACATAAAAGCAACGGGAGAATGTTATCCGATTGGTAAAAAATATATTATTTATAAAAATTACATTTTTTATATTGTCCATTATTAGCTGATCGAATCTCACATGTTATGCGATATAAAATTTTAATTATTACTGGATTGAACCCCCGGACTTTGTTCAGGTCTCAAGGGAAAACTATATGGAGGCAAGAGTACTGTATACTCGCGGCTGCACGTGGGCGCGCTTTCGCGCGCGCGAGTTCTTGACGATTGTTAATTCGAAACTGCGCGAAAAGAGACCGGAGCGATCTAATCGCTCGTCGGTGCCGGGTACTTTGTTTCTTCCGGCTTGGTTCGGTTCGATTGGCCGCGGATGTACGCGACGTTTAGGCTCTTCCGCGCGATTCCTCAGCATCCCCGTGAAGCGGGGGTGAAGGAGGATCAAGAAGACAAACATCGGCTGGACCACCCTTCTTCGGCGATTGGTTCCGTCGTGTTTGCTCTTGTCGCCACTCCTACCGCGAAACAAGATATCCTCTCGTCGCAGGGTATCGTAGTCAAGTGTCACGGATATACTCACCGGAATATACGATTTTTATCTTATTTTCCATGTTACATCCCCGATCGGAGATACAGAAAACACTGGATACCGCAAATATAAAAGAAAAAAAAAGAATTTAATGAGTGATGAGAATAGAATGGTCGAATTGTTGCATCTTTTTTCTATATACAACTTGTTTCATTTTCTCTCTCTAAAAAAAAAAAATAAGTAAGTTTGCTTTATGCAATAATATATATTTATTACAATAATAAAAAAAAAAAATCAAGAAGAGATATTTTTATCCTAAAAAAGAGTCTCGTTCTTTTTATTACAGTCTTTGAGATAATATCCATAGTTGATAGTATCTATTGTTGTCACAAAAGAAACTACAAGAAACTACAAGTTTTCTAAAAAAAAAGTTATCTCATTTCAATACATATATACATGTAGGTATATAAATTTCGGATTTATGATTCATATGTATAAAAATTTATAATCTATTTATATTTATATTTATAATTTATATTAAAATATCTCTCAGATTAAAAATAGAAGAATGTTAATGTTGTAAAATAAGAATGTTATAACACGCACGTGAGAAGTTTTCGCGGGAATATTTACTGCGGGAATGGAAAGGACAAAGGCAATATAAATTTGCAAGGATGATCCAATAAAAATAAAAACCAACTGCATTGCCCTGAATCAAGATCGTTTAATTCTCACGAGTACAGATTCGTAGCTGATTAACGATTCTTCGGTTGATAATGGATGAGCAAATTCGTCACAATAACAAGCCTATTTATACCAGCGTGTATTGGTCGCTTATTTAAATAGATAATTAGACACTCTTTTGCGCCATTCTCTACGTGCACTCTCGGAATAATATTGTGTGTGGGAACGTGTGTGTATTTAGCGTGTATAGAGAGTGAAAAAAAACGCGCGATTTTCTCCTTCGCTTCGTGGTGTTTTTTTTTTTTTTCTTAAATCGCGTGAAAGAACTTTTCCAACCCGAACTCTTATTCTTTCTCTTCTTCAAGCCTGTGTGTGTGTGTGTGTGTGTGTGTCATCAGCTTTTCGCGGTTGTAAAAAAAACCTTTCGAACTTCGAGATTCTGATCTCAATGACGACGCAGCACATACGATATACGACGCAGAGAGGAAATTAAGAACCGCCGTGGAGACAACGTCGAAACGGAATAATATAATCTCAAGTTCTTCTCGAAGTTATTTTCAAGCAAAAGTTTCGGTCGATAATTCGAAAATATTGTAATCTCGCTCTCTCGTCATTTTTTTAAATTTTGAAAGAAATTAGATTCTACAAAATTACAGAACTAATGTAGGACTAATGGGTTGTGTGTACATACGTACGTGTAATTTAAAATATATCATCAATCGCGGCTGTCATTCAGCTCAGCACTTCCAGTCGCAAAAGGTTTCGTCGAATAATCGGTCGCATTAAAGTGCATTCGAGATTTATTTCACATTTGTCACTTTCCTCTCTGCTCGCGTTTACATCTCACACATGTTCCTATATCGTTAATATATATTTCTGTTTTATTATACTTCGTACATATCTCAGCATTTGTTTTTTTTTTGTTTTTTTTTAATTTTTTTTTTTTTTGCATCGTGCGAAGCAATAGTTTGCGATAAAGTGTTTTGTTGTATGTTGTTATATCATATGCGTTTCGTCGCGCAATTTAAATCGAAGATTAAAACACAAGTGGCGTCAACAAATGATCGCTTACACAACAACAAGCTTAAGCCTAAAACGTAACGTGCGTCGCAGGTGAATTCGTACTTCCGGATTATCTTTAAGTTGCTGCAACTTGATTTGTACCTTAGTTAAGTGAATCGATATCTTGTGATATGTGGACGATAAAAAGTCTCAACAGTCAAAAAGTCACGAATTCTAGTTTAAAAAATTGTTTTTCACATTGTTAAAACACACAACTCCGTATTTTAAAAAAATAAATTTCGTATGAAGAAGTATCTACGGTATCTTTCTTACAGATCTACGTTTTTATTCTCTCGAAATTCTGTTTGTACATCTACACGAAAGGGCGTAATTGATAATAAAGTACGAATTTTCCTCGCGACAAACACAAAAAGTGAAATCAGCGCAGCAAGAACGACCGCTCACAGTCGGCGATGTATTTGTACAAGAGAACTCGTTGCATTTAAAAGCACAATGTTAAAAACTAGTCATCTCTTGCTCTCTCTTTCTCTCTCACTCTTTCTTTCGTTCACTCACTCTCTCTCTCTCTCGCTCTCGCTCTCGCTCTTTCTCTCTTTCATTCTCTCTCGCTTTGGGCTCACAATCGAAGATATTTCCGTTTTTCTCTTTTCTTTTTTTTTTTTTTTAAGTTGCTGATATGATTCATTGATATGTGGTCCGTCGTAAGTTACTCTACTTTGTCGTCATTAACTTTGTTTATTTGTGCGAAGAGAATTTAGGAGTCCGCGTGTTATTTTTTTTTTTTTTTTTTTACACAGCGGCGCAATGCGCAGCACGCTTTTGTTGAACGACGCTTCGGGCTGGATATCATTGGGAAATTTTTTTTTGAATTATATCACACGCTGATAATGGAGACCTTTTGCAATAACGTGTTTGTTTGTTTTTTTTTTTTGTGGAATACGCTAAACGCTGGCGTCGCGTTAAATCACAATGGGTCGTACAAATAAAATGAAGTTTCAGTTAATTACAAAGTTGACTTCTTTTAATTTATTACTCGTTTAATTGAAAAGTGAAGTACATGTATACATATATATAGTCGCTTCTATATTTTCCGCTAAAAGCGAAATATTCGTTTTTTTTTTCTGCCGATACGACCCAATGCGAATGATAACGCAAGATTTCTAATTAATTACAATACAATTATCAAGAATTATTCTTATTTACAACGATAAATATATTTTTCTTGCTTGTCTTCTGTATAATAAACGCGATAGTTAGGATAATACAATCATTGTAACGCGACGATAAGAAGAGTGCGTCGCCGCGACAATTCGCTGTTTCTCTCGGCGTTTACCGTACATATCCGCAAGTAGCGCAAAACTCTCCGATAGAGCGGCATCGGATTCGATATAATCGTTGAGATCGTATTGCGTCACGTCAACGAAGCGATAATATCCATGTATTCTCTTGTACTTCGGTTATACTGTTGCGATCGCGATGATGCGTCGTATTACTGTGATGTGTGTTTTCATTTATTTTGTTCTCAGATATGCGTGCGATACATGTGTACGTACGTCTATATATGGTGTGTGCATCTGCTCTCGATCGCCCTCCTTTATCAACCTCGCGCAATAAAAGAGAAAATTCTTAATCTCGATATACATATATATTTTTTATTGACACGGTGCGTTTCGAGAAAAGAAACTTGACTTTCAGCTTGAAGTTTCTTTTCTTGCAACAATAAGATTGTCGAGTAAATTACTCGAGAGAAAAAATCGACACACATAAATTAATTTTTCTTTTCGAATTGGGTTTCTTGCTCGTTGTTCTTTTTTTTTTTTTTTTTTTTTTTTTTTTAACAATCTCGGCAAAAAGTTGTTGCGAAATACTCCGACAAAAAACAATTGCACCGTGACACGTGCTCGTGTACGTCCTCTTCTCTCGTCACATCCCAATTGGCCCCAAAAAACTAAGAGGATACCGTGCTTTAACGCTTTACGTATATATCTTCACTTCGCTCCTTTTAGGAAATTGCTCTTTTTAGTTTCGCTTTTCTCGTTTCGATTTATATATCTCATTTAATTTCGTCATATTTTTTTTTTTTTTTTTTCGAAGCTCGATTTTACAGCACTTCTGTTCTCGCCCTCGACAAGAGATTCTCTCTCTATTGGATTTGAATCTATTATATCTATATACACAGAAATGAGAAATCCCGGGCGATTTCCGCTGAATTGCGGATGCTTCGGCGAGAGTTTGTCGGTCGATTTGTCTTTAAAGGGAGTTCTCAATCGGTTAGCTAACGGTTTCCCCGACGTAACGTTTTTTTGTTGAATCAAAGATTTTCACTGCACGGGCGTTTATTCGATGTATAGTATTTTTTTTTTTTTTTTTTTTTTTTTTTTTTTTTTTGTTAACAAAGCACGAATGACCCGAGAGAGAGACTTTCTTCTTTAACTTTCGTTAAAATCCTCTAAAATCTACGTTTGGCGATCTCGGCGTTCTCGTTGAAGAGCAATCGACCTTCCCACGTTAGTCGAGGATCCGGGAATCGAGAGAAAACACCTTGTACATATATACACAATCTACCTACTTAGTCGCAAAGATCTACATCTGACAGCCAAACACGTGTGAGACTTTTTGACGTTTCTGATTTATTTCTTGCGCGGCAGCGGGAGAAGAAGATGGTGGATTGAACTTTACCGTGCTCTTCGCCGTATATGAATTATTTGATTCGCCGTATGATTATTTAACGTTAGAACACTTTATTGCAATTTTCTTATTACGAAGACGTTAAAGTAACGTACGTAGATCTTTATGACGAAGTCTGCGCAATGTATGCTCGTATACAAGACCTGTTCTATACGGTAGTGCAAGTCGTCGTATGTCGTTTATATATAGAATCTCCATTTTATAAAACTGCAAGTCTTGTAATATTAGCAACTGTCTAGAGAAAACATATTATTGATTTCACGTAGCACATGTTCGCTAGACAGTGGCTAATATTACGGGACTCGTACTTTTATGAAATAGGTCTGTCCGTGGTCTTACGCCGGTCTGTTGGTCGAATTTAATGACCAACAGACGGCTCAGCATAAAAGTAACGACATCCGACAACGACTTATTGTAGAACAAACCTAATTGGTGTTAAAGTGTCGATGCGTGGACGTTTGTGTATGTCGTGTGTGTGTGTTGTTCATATTTGATACATAATATGTTCTATTCTATTTTTTTTATACTCTTTGTCTAACTACTTTTTGGAGTGTCTGCGAAACTGGTACTCCCCTCCTGTAATTGGAGGTATATACTACGCGTTTAATCGACCGATCAATCTGATATATAATATAACAAGTGATTTAGAAAGTAGCGTAGTAGAGACTGTTTGCTCTTTTATATTTTCGTAATAATTTTTTTTTTTTTTTTTTCGTTAAAACTTGAGGGATATGCCCGCAAAAAATGCCATCTTTGACTAGATTATTTTTTTCTCCCACTAATAATATATTAATAATAATAATAATAATAACAATAATAATGCGTAATGTGTTTTACATCATTTTATATATCGGGATATAATAATATCTGAATATAGAAAATCTTATATACATCTTTACACTTAGGAATGCTTTCTTCTCTTATACGCATAATAATAACGATTATTAATAAACACGTTACACGCTACGATTTTTTTCTTTTACGGCATCATTTAATAAATAAAGTTTTCTCGTAAAAAAGGTGACTCGCCGGGGTCCCGTGCTTCGTCCGTGCTCGTCGCGTTAGTTGTTGTTTTTTTTTTTTTGTTCTCAGACCGCGGATTGACGAGCACAATCTGTCATTGTATATACCGCACGTAATATTATCACAAAAAAAGGAGCGCACACACACGCAACATAGATTTACATATGGCGCGTACACACATATAGGCTCGTCGTATTATTCGCGGCTGTTCGTTATTACAGACGCGTCGTGTAATCGAGAGATCTCTCATACGCGCGCGTCGAAACACCAATCGACTCTCTCGTCAAACTTTCGAGGAATCGAGACGCATGCAGCCATAAGGTATTAAATGTTTGAATGGAATTTCTCGCCCCGAAGAGTGCGCAGAAATTAAGCGTCATCTTGTTACGTTAAGGACTCGACTTGGCAATTAATCCGCAGCTGACTGGAATCGCGTGCCCATTAGGCCGCTCGATTTTTTTCGACACTTGCGCGCGAATCAAAAAATTCATCACGTGCTCCCGCGAACGAATTCGAATTCGAATTCGATTCACCGGAGAGAGATGTTAGCAGCGGGTCCGTTAAAGCCGCGAACTACGACGAGCTGTGCGCGCTACGTTAAAGCTATTGCAGCTCATTGTTGCACTTCGTTGCTTGCCGATCCGCGAGCCGAATTTCGAAGTACGTATGCAGGCGAAGCACGAGAGCCACGTGCGGTAGCTTGACTATCCGGTGAATCGACTTTCGTTCTTGATCGTTTTTTTTTTTTTTTTTTTTTTGCAATGTAACGATTTTGAACCAGGCCGATGCGCAAGCGTCGACGAGGCGCAACGACGTTGTAAGCATTTTTCATTGGAAAACTCGATCGTCCTCGACGATCGCTCTTCTCTTTTCTAGGCGAGAATCATCCCGATCATCATGACATCTCGATTCCGAAGACAGTCTGTCGATCGAATCGCGTCGGTGACAGACTCAATGAAGAACATCTCCGCGAGACTCCGGATTTACGGCACGAAAACGTATCTATCGTTTGCGACGACACAATGGCGATAATTACCTAAGATGAAGCGAGGTAAAGCACGCTTAATAATCGCGGTACAGCGATATATAATCAACTATGTATTATTAAGTGCGTATACGAGGTATACGCACGAAGAACGCGTTTCAACGCGTCGTAATATCGAGATATGCTTCTTCGTTATAATCACGGTCGACGTAAAAGAGAAGGAAAATTCTTCGTGTGACGTTCGTTTTCGTCGGAAAATACAGGCCGGAGTCGAGAATGCCGAGTAAATGAAAAAAAAAAAAAAAAAAAAAAAAAAAAATGAGATCAAAAACTCGTAGGTAATCATTGTCGAAAAAACGATTCTAGTCTCTTAAGTTAATTTTTGTTTAGAAAAAATGGAACACAAAAAGCCGCGGGAGAATAAGCCGTCGAATGAGTTTACACGTGTAATTCGTTGGATAAAAGGTTGAATCCCCTCGTCTTCAATAGAGAAAAAATCGAGATTCTATAGAAATGAGCCGCTAGAATTATCGACACAACTATCCCACTAGTAAGTCACTTTTGTTTTAAATATTATTATTAAATATTAAATAATAATATTATTGAATATTGTTATTTAAATATTTAAATATTTAATATATAATTTATATATAATAATATAATATTTAAATATTATATTATTTAAATATTATTTATTTGAAAAAGAAATTTATATTAAATACAATGCAATTAAACTAAAAAAAGAAGAAAATTTATTTCTATTTTATTTGTCACTCCCTACTGAATCGTAACTTACTTGAACTTGTCAAAGTGTAGTTAGATCTTATTTGCCTTCAGATTATATATATTCACGGGGATAAAATTGTTCTACCAATTTGCGAAGGGGCGGGGGAGAAACTTTCAAAGTGTCTTTTAAACCATCCGGAGTGCGATGTATATGTATATATATTCAAGACGTGTATTATTCTGCGACAATATGGACATATCATTGGCTCGATTTAGGTCCATTGTATGATCGTATACCTACATCAACGCCATACAGTCACCCTTGAGACATCGTTCGAGGGCCGACTATAAATACGGTCCTTCACTCAACACGTCGAGTAGTCGAGACACGTTCAAGTGCGGGCGACGGATCATCGTCGTCGTCGTCATTATCAACATCATCGTTAGCCTCGGCGCGCGACGCGCGTGTTTAACATCGATCGACATCGACGTATGTAATAAACGTAAATGCAAGGCAATGGAGATAGAGAAGTCGCGGGAAATACGCGCGAGAGACAAACCGCGGACACGTACGTTCAACGAGCTTCTTCAGAAAGCAAAAACGGAGAAGGGAGATCGCACAAGTAAGGGAGCGGAGAGAAACATGTTTAATTACAGCTAATTGTCTATACTTCGTCGGAAATTTCTCGCGGGAATTTCCTAAAAAAAAAAAAAAACATCTCCGAGGATAATCCGGTCTCTACTTATCGATGAAGAAAAAAAAAAAAAACCAAACAATGAAACAAGAACGTCAATATGAAAAACGCGTGCGTTGCAATCGCATGTGCAACTGCATACAATCTCGCAATCTCTCGCGATATATCCGTGCAACAAACCTGAGCGTTTATCTGTGTTCGCGTGTTACATTTGCGCGTGCAAATGATAATATAGGTACACATATATACGTCAATGCGACTTGTCTGTATATGCGCACCGTGTTATGTATCCACGTATTATATCTGTTACGAATTTGTGTACGTGTGTATGTATGTGTGTAAGTTGCTGTTCTTTTTATAATCCTAATTAGTAGCGTAATCGTTACAAAATTCTTACAACTATTCAACAAAAAGCAATCTCGTAACAACTCTTATCTACGTGTTGTTCGTCCTCGTTCGCGCGCACACACACACACAAACACATACACACGCACGCACACATACTCTCTCTCTCTTTCTCTCTCTTTATCTTCTTCTCTCTCTCTCTCTCTCTCTCTCTCTCTTCCTCACTCTCGCACACAATCTCTCGCGCTCTCTTCTGACATCCTCGCGAAAAAGCTTTCACGCGCGCGCATTAAACCAGTTCCTCTCTGATCGTCGCGCGGTAGTCCCGGATTGCGGAGCCATTGCGGAATTCTCATGGAAGGGCACCCGTCGCAGCTACCTATTATCGATTCGGCGCGTCGCTAAATCGAGGCGGTCCGCTAAAAAAGATCACACACAGAGAGAGAATGACACTTCTGTCTGTTTCTTCTCCGTCTCTTTTAAACAGATCTCCTTTAAAAAGTTCTTCACGCAACTAAGTATCTTCTCTAATATGTTTTTGTTTTTTTATTTTTTTTTTACTGAGAATTTTTATATTCAGTGATAATTTCTTTCCAACAATCTCTTCAATATTCAACGTACGTTTACTGAATTCGTGTTTGGATTTGAAATATTCTAAGAATTCAGTGTACACACGTTGTTGTTTTCTTATATACAACTAAATCTTCCTCTCCGTTTTTTTTTTCGGTTAACGTTTTCTCGAATTCAGTATTTCCACGAAAATTTACATGTTTCTCTCTTCATAATATTTCTCCTCTTTCCTTCTCTTCCGTTCAAATTTAATATATATTTTACAGAATCTATGTATTTTTACAATATCTTTCATATGTGTGTACATATATATATATATATGTATATATATATATATATATATATATACATATATAGTTTACTGCATTGACTGATATTTTACATAACGTATCCAATAAAGTCGATCTCAAAAGAGGACGCTATACAGTTGCTCTTTGCCATAGACCGTCTCGATTACGGGCGACTTGCGGGAGAAGAAAATCGAATAAAGCGCACACAAAGAATGCGCTCTGTGCCGTTCAATCTTCCATGACAATCCAAAGATTGTTTTCAACAGGATACAATATATCTTGCCTTTTGCTTTTGAAAGAAGAAAGAAATCAACGATTCCGCTAAACTATTTTATTTTTCGGCAATCGACTAAACTTAAAAAAAAAAAAAAAAAATTATAAATAGAAACGAAGGAGCATGCAATCATCTGTTCTTCGTCGACGCTCGTCGCAGATCGAGATTACCGCGCGCGATTTCAGTAACAGAGTTAGTTTATCGGGGGAACCAAAAGCGCGAAGTCGAGTATAATTTTGTCTTATCATCGAGAAATTATTCGCGATCGAGCGGTCTCTACTGCGTAAAGTATTATAACTTATAACACTAACAAGGCTTCGCCATACTACGTGCAACGCAAACACGATTCCGAACAATAGCCGATCGTGTAACGTCGAGAAAGACTCGCCTTTCTTTCGTCGAACGAAAGTTTAATTTCCCCCCTCCGTCAAAGATTTAATTTTTACAGGAAAAAACCCCGCAGAATTTTTACATCTATTATTTTTTTGTTTTGTTTTCTCTCTTAGGAACCGAAATCCTAAGTTTTTTCTAGAATCTTAAAAGAAAAAAAAAACAATTTTGTGCTGTTCGATCGAATATACATCGTACGGGAGCGGCGAATAATACGCCGGACTATAATATCTCAAAACGGAAGGGATTCCGCGTCGCGAATAAAGTCGTCCGTCGTTGGCGAAACCAGAGATGGGATTTTTGTATATATCAACGGATCGGCGAGGCCCCATCTTCGAAGAATAACCAATATCCGGGTTTATGTATAACCGTAGGCGCGAGCCTCGCCGAAATAATCGCGCTTCCGGTTATACACATCCCCGTCGTCGTCGGTCGCGGCGTTATATTATATGTGTGTATACAACCGCGACAAAACGTGCGGATCGGCGCGCGCTATTGCGAGAACTTTTACATGACGGCACACTTCTCCTTGAGTCTCGCCGTGTTGTTGCTCTGCACCGGCTGTAACGACACCGAGCGGTTCTTCTCGAGGGTGAGAAGATCCCGGAACAGGGCGTCCACGTTGTAGTTCGTCTTGGCCGAAGTCTCCAGAAAACCGCAGCCCCAATTAGCCGCCTCGGCCGCGCCCTCGCTCATCGACACCTCGCGCACCGACGGCGCCTCGTCGCACTTGTTCCCGACCTGGGCGTGGATCAAGCGAATGGAAGAAGAGCCGCTCGGCATTAATGAATGAGTGAATCGATATCGAATTTAAAAAAAAAAAAAAAAAAAAAAAAAAAAAAAAAAAAAATGCAGAAATAAAAAAAAAAACAACAGCTGTTATTTGGAAAATCCGAGGAAATTTTGCGTGAAAATCGAATCGTCGCGTCAGTATGCATATAACGTAACGTTTTTTAAAGTTTTATTCTTTTCAATTTTACGGAACGGTTTTTTTAATTAAATTCTCAACAAAAAAAAAAAAAAGGAGAAAGAGTATACAGTATACGATTTTGAGTTGCGTATCTTTTTTAACGCGTCCGAGGGATTTTCGGTTTTATCGAATTAATCGTCGAGTTCAAAATGTCAAAAGCACCGCACCGCCGGATGTACGCGACGTTGTTTTTAATTTGTCGAGAATACAGATATCGCAAACTGACTGAATCGCAAACAATTTAGAACGCGAAATCTTTCTCGCGGGACCAGATTTCGAGCATTACATACATATTATATATATATATATATATACGTGTATATATATACATATATATACATGTAATATGTATGTGCGCGTATATAGTCAAAGCAATTCAGCGTTGTGTGAAACGAGCGCGTTTCCTCAATTCCGATGTGATAAAAGACGCGATAACATTACACAGATTGCACAGATCGCGGGGATAGAAAACGGAGAAACTAAAAATCTACTCTCACGACCGAAACAAAACAAAAGCAAAAAGAAAGAGAGAAAGAGAGACGCGACGTGGCGCGAGTTCTTACCAGCATAATGGGTATCTGCGAGATATCCTGGCCCTTGAGCTCCCTTATCACATCCCAGATCGGTTGTAGCTCCTCGAAGCTTTGCCGCGAGCACACCGAGTACACCAAGATGAACGCGTGACCTTTGCTTATGTTGAGCCGCTGCATAGCGGGAAACTGATGGGATCCCGTTGTGTCCGTAATTTGAAGTGTGCATATGTTTTTGTCGCAACTTATCACCTGAAATTTCACGGGCATAACCACGCTAACGTTGATTAAATCGCGCGACATAAAATCCTCCGATCCGATCGAGCGTAAAGCTCTACTCTCGGATGACTTGGTCCCCTTCGAACTCGATTGAATTTTTTTACAACTCAATTCGAATTCGATCTCGGGATCAAGTCTGATCATCGTCAGAAATTATTCTCGCGCGATCTCATCGACGACACTTCTCGTCGCGGCACACAGCGAGAAAGTCCCACCAGCATGTGTAGGTGTTATTTATTTGTCATAGGTCCCACCGTGTACTGTACATTACATATGTACAAATACGCGTGAATGTGGATGTGTGTGAACTTTACGAATTGATGCGGGCAATGTGTGTGTGTGTGTGTGTACAATGTATTGTAAAATTACTGCAAAAATATGATTATATTTAGCCGCGAGTTGTTGATATAACAGGATTACCGTGTATTATAATCGATGATGTTATTTTGGATGTTGTTTTGCCAGTTGCTTGAATAATTAATAAGCTCTTAATGCACCCGTGCGTTATTTGGTTATACGTGCGTTATTTGGTTATACCGCGTTATCGATATTATGAAAATTGTGTGCGTAAAAAAAAACAAAAAGAAAAATCGCAGCAGCTTTTCATATATATGTAAGCGGCGTAACTGTGCAGAAGTTGGTGCGATAATTAAATAATCTTATCGCGCGTGCTATGCGAGTGAAATGCTGTTTAGAAACGATATTAATAATGTGCTGTAATGAGAGCAATTCGATGTGTGCGTGCGGTTTCGTAACGCAAAGTGAGGAAAAACATAAAATTGCCGCAATTACGCGACGTGTGTGTGCTCGATGCTACATATATTTTTTTTTTCAGAGCATAAATTATTATTATTATTACTAATTTTCGCTTTGAGCGCGACTATTGCATATATAGGCTCCCGGACAATTTCCCCTCTTGTTGAAGCTGCAAGGTGTAATTTGCAAATTTAACGATTTGATTCGCACACGTCATTTCCATATTATTGGCCAGATATGTCGGGCACGTCGTGAGTGAAAATATTAAATTCTCACACATGACAAAGTTATCACAATATATATCCCGACGAATATATATCTCGCGCGCGTGCGAGACACGAGGACATTTAATTAATCGTTAAATCACGCCTCGAAATTACTATGTATATATCCGACTGTACATCAAATACAGATAAAACATATATTTTTATACGAGCTATAATTGGCAACGAAATCCATAACTTTGTGTAATACACAAAAGTGCGCGATTGAAATCGTTTTTGTGATTAAATTTTCTTATCATTTTCTATATTGGCAACGTATTAATATAAACACACAAAGAGAGTTTTCTATTAAATATTTTTAGCTTTTACGATCTCTGATCTATTTCTTTCTATCTCAATTCTATTCCATTCTTCAAGAAACGCGAAGAATGAGTCAATTAAACGTTACAATTCATATTATCACGAGTAAAAATAACAATTAATCAAAATGAATAACGAAATTATATTCATCGGTACGAGTCGAGAGAGACGCACGCGACGAGTCTCTCACATTTCTCCGAATACACATCTCTTCACGAGAAAAGTAGATCGAAGGGATGCGGCATTTCAAGGGTTGGCGCGGCTACCGCCGGTGTCGCAACTGCGGCCGCCGCCACCGCCGGCTCACTTACCTGTCTGTAAGTGTCTTCAATGGTCGGTATGTAGGACTCGCGAAAGGATCCTTTCACAAAGCGCAGCACAAGGGAACTCTTGCCAACGCCGCCCGCTCCGAACACAACCACGCGGTAGTCGTTGCTCTGCTCCGGCATCCTGACATCTGCTGTCCCGCCGACGTTAAACCTCCCCGGCTGCTCACGGGACCTCTTGTGTACGCGTGGAGGGTGGCGCGAGACCAACCAAGTGACGACGAGGGAATGAGAGTGCACGCCGAGACACCACTCTCCTCACTCTAACTCCCGATCACCGCCCCACCTGCAGCAATAATGCAAACTATAGACACTGTAGATGTTTCGAAGAGAATTTACCCTCTCCTCTCCCTTTCTCCCCTCCGCCCCCATGTCTTTTTAATTGATCAACTTTAATGCACACGTTTTTCCTCACGGGAAAACACTAATAGATCGTGCATTAATTATCTCGTTTCTCGTGTTTTGACGCGCATATCTTCACGACATCTCCATTAAACTTGTAACAAAATAAATGGCATCGATTCCCTTCTCCGAAGCTCGAGTGCTCGATATATTCTTCTCAAAGAAAAAAAAAAACACGAAGACTCAGAAATTGGTGTGCGTGAGAACTGTGTGTGTGTGTGTCTTATAACCGGAAAAGAACAAAATCGAATGATTTTTCTTCATCGCCTCACACGAGATGCCACAGCCTATTCTATATGAGAGAAGCGCTTCTCGCCCACGCCGTTAATAATCTGAACCGCGTAAGGTTACGTACGTTTCTCTTCCGCGCATATCTCGTGACGTGTATCTCTTCTCGATGACGACACCCACGAAGCCGCATCCTATCGCGTGTATCTTCCCTTCTGCCGCCCACCTTCCCTCCCACCCGCTATATGCGGCTTCTCTGTCCTTGTTATCTACGCTTCCCATCTTTATCGCGAGTTTTCCCGAGTCTCCCCTCTTCCTAAATTCGTGTATTTACGCTAATACGTCTCTTCCCTCGAGTGCGGAAACTTTTCTAACATTTCGAAATGTGTAAAAAGGCGTATGACGCAATTAAAAACCGGCCGGCACACCGGATGCAATCACCGGTCACATCATCCACTGTCGCGCGATCGTCGTCGAGATTCCTCTTCCCTTTCCACGATTAAACCCTTTCCCCTTCAATTATTAATGAGAAAACAAACAGCAATTATCGTGTTACAACCAACTTTTCAATGTGTGTTACATTTGTTTTTTTTTTTGTGTGTGTTTTCTTTTCCTCATTTCTTCCCTTTTTTCTCTCTACTCTCCTACCCTTCCACAAAGTGGATTTTTCCACCTTATTACTGAGAAAATGCGTTTTTAATTTTGCGTAATTACATAAATTATGTTCCTGTCACTCCCATCCTCCGGCGCCTTTTTACAATTGTTATCTTTTCTTCTCTTCGCACTCGAGAACTACTCTGTACTTATTTCATCTCAAATGCACTTTTCCTTTTGTTTTTAAGCATCGCGCACGTTGAAAGAACAGAGATGTAAAAGCTGAAAGAAAGTAGGTCTGTTTGTCTTAGCAACACGTTCTTGCACTTTGTGCATTTAAGATGAAATCCTCCAGTGCGCTATATAGACTGCAAAAAAAAAAAAAAAAAGAAGAGAAAAGCTACGAAGGAAAATGATGTAACTTAAAATAGACCAAAAAATAAGCCAAAATAAACAAGAGAATTTATTGATCTGTCGTTGAAAACGGTGAGATTCGAAAAATGTGGAATAGTTTTGACGTCACCGCGAGTCCCGAGTCTTTCATTATATTACGTGCTGCTCGCGCTTCTCTTCGCGACCGATGATATAATTTATTTATTTATTACACGAGTTGCAACATAACGTAATTCAAACATAAATAACGACGTTTTCCTCAAATATGACCCGTGTGTAACAATATAAGAAAACGGCTATCTGTCACCTGTGTAAAAAAAAAAAGATTATCGTTGAATATGAAGATACACACACACGCACATACACACACACATATTCCTGCCCCGTATATCGCAATTGCACACCGATGCGAAAATATCACCACCCCTTTCTCTTCCGCCCCAGAATTTTCGTACGAATCACGCGAGGTCCGTAGCATTGCATATAAAAAAAAAAAAAAAAAACACACACGATTGACACACGCACACACACATTGCCGTGAACAACAACAGAGTAATTTCAATCACATCCTTCAAATTTTTAATAACAGAAATAACTTCGATAAGCGCACAAACAGCTCGGCTGCTGAACGTTGCCCTTTGCAAAATTGATATCATAGAACGCGCGACATTTTGAGGCACGTATTGACACACCGTGCACAGAGCTGTCGAAATTCATTCGCCGAAAATAACGATCCAAACACCTGCTATAAAATTGTGAAGAACTCGATGCGTTTTTACACTTGCTTAAAAAAAAAACAAAAAAAAAAAACAAAAACGAAACATTATATACTCACAATACAACGCCACTTCACTTTATCACATTTCGTTAACCACATTTAATCACATTTCCGTGATTAAAAAGATAAAAAAAAAAAAAAAAAACACGAGAGAAACAGAGCTAAATAATCCCAGCTAAATAATCCCGAGATAATTGTGTGTCGTTACATCAATGCGACTCACAAATCGTGCTCGAACTTGGTCGCGCGTTCTCGTTCTCGACGATCGCACGGGCTCTCGCGATTGCGGCACTCGCGGACAACGTCACGAGCATCGCACCGCGGTGCGAAAATGCGAGAAAAAAAAAACGCGAGATTTTTACACAGGGCGAAGGAACAAGCGAGAGAATTTTATGTGTCAAATTGTCTGACGGAAAAATATATACCTTGTGTTGCTCGAGCCGAGAGAGAGAACCTCAAGAGTTCGGCCAGGGTTTCGTTTTGTTTTTTTCGGAAATTGTGAAACGGAGAAATCCTCTTCGATCGCGCGACGGTCACGCACAAGATGGTCAACGACTACTACGGCGAGAGAGACGGCGGCCCGATAGTCGTCGTGTCTTGCAGCCAGTCGTCGCTCGCAGTTGTGTCAACTCGCGCTCGTCGCGCTTTATACGAGTGCGTAAGTGCGTGGGTGCGTGCGTCCGCCACCCCGGGCGGCTAATGCGCTCCGACACGACGACGTACTCTTCTCTTCCGCCCCGTCACTCGCACTCTCTCTTTCTCTCTCTATCTCTCCGTCTCTCTTCCGTTACGTACGCGTTACGAAGGCGAGTCGCAACGAATGAACGCGACGGAACTAGGGGCTGTGCGCCCGCCGAACGTCAACCCCCTGAAGTACGTTCCGCACTACCACCACGTCGCCGCTCTCTTTCTCTCTCTATCTACAGAGCTTGTACATATATCTTCGCGCGACGCGCCAGCTGCGATTATCGAATGACGACCGACTGGAACTTTTTTCTCGCGGACACTGACTTTCAACGAAAACGCAACTTTCCGACGATCAATGTATTTTTCTCCGCTTTCTTTCTTTCTCTCTTTTTCTCTTGCTTTCTTACATAGAGCCGCGCCTCCGAATTCTCGCACGATTTCTCGCGGACGAAACGCGCACCCTTCGCGCGTGTTCCGTGTTCTGTGTGTATGTATGTATGTCCTGTAAAATACACCGCGCGCATTTACCGCGGCTGAAAGCGCCACACGGAAAATCAATAGCGCTTTCGTGTGTGAGGGTATGCGCGCGTGACGAGCAGTGATGTCACTCAATGAGTGGGCACCCCCGATTTATCCGGAGCTTACGTCAATTCGCATCTTCCACGCGCGGAATAAAGAAAACTTTGACAATAAATTTGTGTCGTTCCGCGCAGTGTATTTTTCTTACACAGTAAAAAGAAAAAAACGGGAAAATAGTTTGCAACTTTTATTCGGAAGTTTTGAACTCGCGAGATAACTAGTTTCTGTTTGCGGGAACACAGATCAATCATCCGGCTCATATCTTTCTAATGAAATCACTCGTCGTTCTCATGAAACGCTGGAGACACACACACAC
>QVNW01001584.1:0-14277 GCA_014825475.1 Pseudomyrmex flavicornis
CAGATTAGGGTGCAGAAGGGGCGCAGCAACGTGATCAATCGTACCGTGGTCAATCGTACCGTGGTCAATCGTACCGTGTCGAATCGTACCGTGGTCAATCGTACGTAGTCAATCGTACCGTGGTCAATCGTACCGTGGCCAATCGTACTGTGGTCAATCGTACCGTGGTCAAACGGAATACGCCCAATAGAACCGTCCACAGCATAATGCACGGAATAAAACCATATCCACATGTGAACATAGCGTATCGACAAGTCGGACATCGCTATGTAGTTGCCAATGTGCACCACCCATAGATATGCGCTAACTTACCGGGCGGAATAGCGATCGTAAAAACTCTTATGGGCCTGGCCACTCTCAGGCTTTTCTTTGTTGTTCACATAGCAGAGAAGAGAGTGGTAACTTGCGGGCATAGCACAGAATAGAACCCTGTCCATGTTTGACATAGCGTACGCACCGACAAGTCGGTCTTGTATGTTGCTATGTAGTTGCCGATGTGCACTACCCGTGAACATTGCACTGACTTACGGCAAACACCACGAAATTAAACCATACGTTGGTTCGAGCCGTGAAGAAAGGAAGTTAAAAACACGTTAAACACTCGTTAAAAATTGCATGAATTTTTTTTGTATATGACAGTGAAAGTTAGCAATAGCTTATCCTATCATGTATTCCATATGCAGAACTACTCATCCTGCGACAGGAGTCGAGCACGCAATTACGTGCCATTTTTTTAATCGTACTGAAAAATGTCTTGTTGTTGCCGGCGCGAATGTCATAAGAGTATTTCGTCTGATTCCAGACGTTGATATGACAAGAAGAGAAAAATATACAGGTAATTTTCTGTTCGTTGCGTTCTTTTTTGCAGAATCCATTTGAATATGTAGATTGAAGACAGTATTCTGTTGCAGAAACACGACCTCCTAAGATGAAGTTAGAATGTTTGGCACAGTATATTTTACATGGAAACATCATGTCCATGCAATCTGTTTATCTTCTCGGATCACAAAGAGATTCCTTATTGTTGAGCTTCCGGGATGCAAAACTATCTGTTGTAGAATATGATCAAGATACTCATGATTTGAGAACCGTGTCTTTACATTATTTTGAAGAAGAAGAAATAAAGGTAAAAATATGTTGTGCAAAATATGAAGAAAAAAAAAAAGAAAATTTATGCTATGCATTCATATTTTACTGTTTATTTTTATTGTTTATGTTGTTCTATATTTTTCTTAATTAGGACGGATGGACAAATCATCACCATATACCAATTGTAAGAGTGGATCCTGAAGGAAGATGTGCAGCAATGTTAATATATGGCAGAAAATTGGTTGTACTACCTTTTCGCAAAGATCCCAGTCTTGATGATGGTGATTTGCTTGACACTGCAAAATTAACGTCGTCTCACAAAACTCCTATATTATCTTCATATATGATAGTATTAAAAACACTAGAAGAAAAAATGGATAATGTGATAGATTTACAATTTTTGCACGGATATTATGAACCTACATTATTGATTTTGTATGAACCAGTAAAAACCTTCTCAGGGTGAGTATAAATTTTGTATCTTTCAGAGAAATACAAGAAAAATAGATAATTGATAAATCTTTGTACATATAGACGTATTGCAGTGAGACAAGACACTTGTGCAATGGTTGCTATATCCTTAAATATTCAGCAAAGAGTTCATCCTATTATTTGGTCTGTCTCTAATTTACCATTTGACTGTTATCAAGTTGTACCAGTGAAGAAACCTTTAGGTGGCACATTGATTATGGCTGTCAATTCGCTTATTTATTTGAATCAAAGCATACCTCCTTATGGAGTATCACTTAACAGTTTAGCTGACGCAAGTACAAATTTTCCACTAAGTAAGACATTTTTAATGACGTTGTGTTTTTGATATCTTGAAAATGTACTAATTATATCTTATTTTATTGTTATGTGTATTTTTTATTTTTGTAGAGCCACAGGAAGGAGTAAAGATTAGTTTAGAAGGAGCACAGGTTGCATTTATATCAGCAGATCGCTTGGTTATCTCATTGAAAAGTGGGGAACTATATGTTTTGTCTCTTTTTGCAGACAGCATGCGATCCGTACGTGGATTTCACTTTGATAAGGCTGCTGCTAGTGTATTAACATCATGTGTAAGCACTTATAATTTTGAATTGCTACACGTACACTCATCTAGTATAAGATATTATGTTTTTGTATCGTTCTTTAGGTGTGTATGTGTGAAGACAATTATCTATTTCTTGGTTCTCGCCTTGGCAATTCATTATTATTACGATTCACTGAAAAAGAATTGGAAACTTCAAAGAATTCGAATAGTGATGAAGTGATTGTTGAAGAGAATGAAAATGACGAAACTCCAGCCAAGAAGGCGAGAGAAGACTTTCTTGGAGATTGGATGGCATCGGATGTATTAGATATCAAGGATCCAGAAGAATTGGAAGTATACGGCAGCGAAACTCATACATCTATTCAAATTACTTCATATATTTTTGAGGTATAAGCAATTATTTTTCTTACAATCTGTGTAATTCTCTGCTTTTTGTAATATTTTTTCTTTTATTCGTAATATTTAACATCTTATTTGCAGGTATGTGACAGTTTATTAAACATTGGACCATGTGGAAATATTTCCATGGGAGAACCAGCTTTTTTATCAGAAGAATTTCTACATAATCAAGATCCTGATATAGAACTCGTAACGACATCTGGATATGGCAAAAACGGAGCACTTTGTGTATTGCAACGATCCATACGTCCTCAGGTGATTGTAGTACTTGCGCAAATATAAAATTATGTATGTGTATGTTAGTGTGAAAACTGAAAATCCGTCAAACCGTATTTTAACTATTTTTTTACAAAAAATAGTTTTGTAAAAGAAATAGAATATAAATCTCTTTATTACAATAAATCTCTGGTTTATCAATCAGGTTGTAACAACATTTGAACTGCCTGGTTATGTAGACATGTGGACTGTTATCGGTACATTAGGTAAAGATGAACAAGTTAAAACTGAAGCAGAAGGATCTCATGCTTTCTTAATATTGAGTCAAGAAACGTCAACTATGGTATGTGTAAATAATATTTCTAATCATATCTTGTATGTAAATGATAATATTGATAAATGTTACATTTTTTTACACATATATCTTAGAAAGATGATAATACATCTGATAATATAATTATTTTCTAAAGATTCTACAAACTGGCCAAGAAATAAATGAAATAGATCAAAGTGGATTTAATACACAAGGAAGTACGGTGTTTGCTGGTAACCTTGGTGCCAATAGATACATAGTGCAAGTTACTCAAATGGGAGTCCGTCTTTTACAAGGCATTGAACAAGTATGGTTCATATAATAACTCTGTATAAATCAGTTTTGATTGATTGATTTTGCTTTAACTTGCAAGTTCAATTAAGGAGAACTTAGAGTAGAGCAAAAGAAAAGTATTTAAAAATAAATTTGATTATGTGTTTGTGTTATAGAAGAATAAATACATTTTCAGATTACATATTCTTAATTACAGATTCAACATATGCCTATAGATTGTTCAATTGTACAAGCAAGTTGTGCCGATCCATATGTAACGTTACTCTCAGAAGATGGAAGAGTGCTTTTATTAACACTTAGAGAAGTAAGAGGGACGGCAAGATTACATGCCCAAACTGCAAATTTATTATTTGTAAGATTATTTATTTTCTAATTAAAATATATCACTATAAATTAATATATTACATGAAATATCATATGTATGTTACGTTTACAGCGTCCGCAGATAGAGGCATTATGTGCTTATAGAGATGTTAGTGGGATTTTTACAACACAATTGTCGGAAACAACAGATGATGAACAAATTGAGGAAGAACACAACGTAGAAGAACCGACAGTTTTAAGTAATATTGATAACGAAGACGATCTATTATATGGCGATGCTCCGGCATTTCAAATGCCTACGCTGTCATATCCAAAAGCATCGGATACTACTACGAAAAAAGCGCCTTGGTAAAATAAATTTGTCATATCTATAGGACGTACATTTCTGTGAAATATTTGACTAAAACACTATCACAGTATATTAGTACAAATATATTGCTGTATTTGATATTAAAAGAATTTATCGACTTGTCATGCTAACATTTGTAGTAACAAATGTTTGTAATAGGTGGCAAAGACATCTGCAAGAAATCAAGCCCACATATTGGCTATTTGTGTACAGAGATAGTGGGACGTTAGAAATTTACTCTTTACCCGATTTACGACTTTCTTATCTTATTCGTAACTTCGGCTACGGTCAGTATGTACTGCACGACAGCATGGAATCAACAACTTTGCAATCAGCACCTGTTAATGAAATTCCCAATCCCGAAATGCAGGTAATGCGTAATTTAGTCGCAAGTGTGTTTCTCTAAAAATCGTAATTATTCTCGAGATATGTGCTGTTGAGAAACATTGTCTGTGTAGGTTCGTGAAATTCTAGCGGTTGCTTTAGGACACCACGGAAACAGACCGATGCTTTTGGTTCGTCTCGATTCGGAGTTGCAAATTTATCAAGCTTACAGATATCCGAAAGGACATCTAAAATTGAGATTTAAAAAATTAGATCATGGAATAATCTTTGGACAACTCAGGTTTAAATAATCTTATATAACAATCACTTAAAATATAATAATTATTTATTATATTTATTTCTTTAACGAAATGTAACTTTGTTGTGTGTGGCGTTTTTTTAACTATCGCTTTATTGAATAATTTTTATAATTAAAAATATTCCTTCACAGATCAAAGTTTAAGGAATATAAAGAAGAAGATATGTCAAGTACGAATAATATTCGTATTAGCATGATGCGTTACTTCAGTAACATTGCCGGATACAATGGAGTATTCATTTGCAGCGATTATCCGCATTGGATATTCTTAACTGGACGCGGTGAATTACGTATCCATCCAATGGGCATTGATGGTTCTATCACATCCTTTGCTGCTTTTAACAATATTAATTGCCCACAAGGTTTCTTATATTTTAATAAAAAGGTATTAATCTACTTTATTTTCATATATTTTTTTTCTCTGTTATATATATTTTTTTACAAGAAGAATTATAAATATTATTTATTATTTTGAACTCTTTAGGAAGAGCTACGGATATGTATTTTACCAACTCATTTATCATATGATGCTCCTTGGCCGGTGAGAAAAGTTCCTTTGCGATTTACTCCACATTTTGTTACGTATCATCTTGAAAGCAAGACATATTGTGTCATAACGAGCATGTCTGAACCTCTTAAAAGTTACTACAGATTTAACGGAGAAGATAAGGTATTAATATTTATTTTTATCAATTTTTTATTTCTAGAATATTTATTTCTTAAATAGTTTACATCATAGAAAGAGAGCAATATTAAAACTTATCATTCTGACATTTTCTTTTAAGGAATTTACAGAAGAGGAGCGTCCAGATAGATTTCTTTATCCTTCTCAAGAACAATTTTCTATTGTATTATTTTCTCCAGTTTCATGGGAAGCTATACCCAATACAAAAATCGAATTAGATCAGTGGGAACATGTTACTTGTTTGAAAAATGTGTCTTTAGCTTATGAAGGAACAAGATCTGGACTGAAAGGTTATATAGTCTTGGGAACGAATTATAATTATGGCGAAGACATTACAAGCAGAGGACGAGTAAGTTATATAAAGTAAAAACAATCAAATTGGTTTCAAGTAAGACTTGTTAATCACTTGAAAATTTTCAGATACTTATATTTGACATAATCGAAGTAGTACCTGAACCTGGTCAACCGTTAACTAAAAATAGATTTAAACAGATTTATGCGAAAGAACAAAAAGGACCCATAACTGCTATCACACAAGTATCAGGATTTTTAGTGTCAGCTGTTGGCCAAAAAGTATTCTCTCTCGATTTACTTTTACACGCGAATTACTTATGTCTATTTTAACATTACAAAAATGTATTAATGTATATTGTTTTATTATAGATTTACATTTGGCAGTTGAAGGATAACGATCTTGTTGGAGTTGCTTTCATCGATACGCAGATCTATATTCATCAAATGCTCAGTATCAAAAGTCTTATTTTAATAGCTGACGTTTATAAATCCATTAGTTTACTGAGATTCCAAGAAGAATACAGGACACTCTCTCTTGTCAGTAGAGTAAGTATGATTTATTTGTGATCATTTGCCCTTTTACTGTTAGAAGTATGTAAAATATATAAATTTGTTTTTATAATATAGGACTTCAGACCAGCGGAAGTATATACAATAGAATATTTAATCGATAATACGAATTTAGGATTTCTTGTGGCTGATGGAGAAAGCAATTTAGCTTTATTTATGTATCAACCGGAATCCAGAGAAAGCCTAGGAGGACAAAAATTAATTAGAAAAGCGGATTTTCATTTAGGACAAAAAATTAACACCTTTTTTCGAATTAGGTGTAGAACTACTGATCCTGCAAATGATAAGAAGCATTTTCCTGGCGCTGACAAAAGACACATTACTATGTATGGTAAGTCACGATACGTTGATTCTAGATTTATACATATACTTGTGTGTGTGTGTGTGTGTAAATGTTTTATTTACATCTTATAGCATCATTGGACGGTGGGCTTGGTTATATTTTACCAGTACCCGAAAAAACATATCGAAGACTACTTATGTTACAAAACGTGTTGGTCACACATATTTGTCATATTGCTGGTTTGAATCCAAAGGCATATCGGCAAGTCTCAATAATACTTACAAAGATATTTGCAATTATTTTTAGTTTACTTTAATCAACATGTGCAAATTCTCTTTGTTTAGCACATATAAAAGCTATGTACGGAATCAAGGGAATCCAGCAAGAGGTATTATAGACGGCGATTTAGTGTGGCGTTATCTGTTTTTACCCAATAACGAAAAGGCAGATATCGCCAAGAAAATTGGAACACGTGTTGAAGAGATTATTGAAGATATCTCTGAGATTGATCGGCAAACAGCACATTTTTAATATTCAACGCCTAATATATTAATTGTTTCAACTTTTCCTATTGTATATCAAACTGTTCTTGTAGGCATACAGTCGATGGCATAAATGCTTTAGCATATAAAGTTGCGCCAAATAACGCTTTTTATTCATTTTTCTTTATTTTGATACAGTAATAGTGTAAACTTCATGTGTTCATTTACGCGAATTTATTGGTGTATATTTCACAATTGTTTAATTTGCAAAACGTATCTTATTAAACTACAACCTAAATTTGTAATGTTTCAATATTTACAATAAGTCTACAATAAGAGATATTTTTTACCTTTTTTTTTCTTGAAAGAAAATATATTTATAAAAAATAATTATGCTTTATTTATATACGCAATAATTTTTATTAGATCATATCACGCATCATTAAATTAATAGAAGTATTTTGTGTTATGTAATGACAATGTCAGTTTCTCAAGTACGAATTTCCGAGTTTTCTCCTCCATCAACTTCTAGAAAAAGCATTATTGAGAGACGTATAAGCAGACGATCAACTCTGAGATGTATGTATTAGTAAGAGACTGTAGTTAATATGTACAGAGATAGGTAAAATATAATGTAAAATATACTTTTATAAAGTTTTTAATTTAAAAAAATCAAATTTTATAAATAATTTTCCTAATAATGTTCTACAACAAAAATAACAATATATCTATAACACACGTTAACAAATCTTGTCGGTATACTCCAAGAGTATATCGACTAAGTAAATCACACATTATTTATTGATCAAACAATATAAGTTAGTCAACCCAGTTGAGTTTCTTGAAAATAACCGTTTTTTTAATACTAAAAGAAGTTTAAAAGTTTAAATATCAGTAAGTATCTTTTTCTTAGTGTGCAGATTTTCTTTCGTAAGTCAGTAATACTTTTTCTTTGTAATTTAGTGCCAGTGCCAGAACCCTCATTATTAGAAAGAAGACTCTTTGAAGCTTTCGATGTGTTCGATAATGCAAGAACTGGAGAAGTGAACGTTAGAGATTTAGGAACTATAATTAGAGCGTTAGGTAGCAATATTTCATGATAAAAAAGATAATTATATTCTTTAAAGTATAAATTATCTATACCTTGTATACAATTTACTTATACTTCTTTTTCATGTTACTTAATAGGATGTGTCATCACAGAAGCTGAATTACAAGAAATACAAGTAGAAGTAGAAGATGTTGAAAATAATTGCGTACCATTAAACAGATTTGTAGAGTATATGAGCAAAGCAATTAACGAACGCAAGTAAGATGAAATAATGAGAATCTCAAATTTATATAACTCAGCAAAATAAATAAATCATATCGCTTGTTATTTAGGTTTAAACCAGCAGAACCGGAAGAATTATTGAAAGCATTTCAATTATTAGATCCCGAAAATCATGGTTATATTACAAGGGATGATTTAGAAAAGTCACTTATAGAAATTGGTGAACCATTTACAAAAGAAGAAGTAGCTGATATGATGGCCGTAGCTTGTGACGCGGATACAGGAAAAATTAATTACGAGCATTACATCAATTTGTTAATTGTACGTAATGTTTTCACCAGTATTATATTTATAACTGTTGCAACCTCGAACACTAGCAGCAAGATAGGGCATATACTATCCTGCTGCCGCGACTGAAGGGGAACCGCGTGCAGGACAAGCCAGAGCTATTCTGACTTGTCACGGTTTCTGATGTGATTATTTTTCCTGCGTGGTAGCCGGTGCTATCCCGCAGCCATCACTCGCATCTGAGATTGTACCGCGGAAATGGCCTGACGAGGTGACCGGTCATCTCAACGTTCACCGCCTATTAGTTACAAATCTATTACATCAACTGGTTATCAATTTTTAGATCTTCCAATATTATAGATAAAAATTTATACTGCAGTATATTACAGGTAAAATTTCCCGAAGATATCAATATCTATAATATTGCTGAAAAAGAGGCTGAAAAATTGGCAGCATTACCTAAAAGACCTAGATGGGGAAGCATTATATTTCAAGACAGTAATCGTTCTTTCTCTAGATGATCAAAATTTATTGTAACACTTCAATTAAAACAACTAAAGATTCACAATATTAATGAGAAAATTTAATAAATAAATAAGTTTTTTCAAATGTAATAAATATTAAAACCTAAAATTAAAAATATATTGTAAAAATATGCACTTTATTGTACATCTTATACATGTGTAAAAATTATGTAAATATTTAGAAGATATATATATATATATATATTTCATAAATATATATATTTAAAATACTTCATTTCGGTAAATTGTATCTTTTATTTATTTTATGTATCTTTTTAATATAAATTCTATTCTAACAAGGGAGTATAACTGCACAGACTGTTACAAAAGTCTTATAACTTTGAAAATACTGGAGGATCATCTTTGGCAAACTGTGCCATGATTGCATTTGTCAAATCTTCACTCTGAAGCATTGCTTTGTTATGCATTGCCTATAAATATATGTACATCTTGAAATTTGATTTTTTTACGTGTAAATTATTTTATATTAACAAATATGACGAACGAAAATAATGTTTGCCATGTGATTTTAGGTAGAATAACTAGAAGAGAAAAAAAGACTACTCACAATATGATCTAGTCCTTCCTGAACTGTATGGTCTCTGGAATATACTATACTTATTTTTGAACCTTGGACCGCAACTGGACTCTTCTTTGCAATACTATCAGCAATTTCTATCGATGTATTCAATAAGCTGATTTCCAAATAATATTAAAATCAATTACTTTATTCTAATCTATATAAGTTGGCATATTTTCCAAGTTTCTTAAGTGTGTTAGTTTTTACCTATCTTCATTATCGAATATACGACTTATGAATCCACTTTGTAGTGCTTCACTTGCTGAATATTTCCGTGCAGTATAGATAAGCTCTCTTGCCAAACTATCAGAGCCTACTATCTTTGGAAATCTTTGAAGTGTACCTACATCAGCAGCTAAGCCTATATCAACTTCTTTGATTTGAAAGTATGCATTGGAAGTAGCATAACGTATGTCAGCTGCAGATATCATGTCCACACCTGCACCGATACATGCACCTTGTACAGCAGCTATTACTGGTTTGGGACACTGTTAATTGAATTGACATTATTACATTTTTTATGGCGTTAAATGTATAAGGTATCATATACCCATATAATGAAATACCTTTTCTATAGCGTTAAATGTCTCTTGATAGTTTTTAATGTAAAGTTCCAAAACTTTGCACTTACGAGCAACATCGTCATGCTGTGCTAAAGTTTTACCTAATTCCACCATTCCCTGAAGATCAATTCCTAAGATAGATATTATAAAGAAACTTCTAAATATAAACATTTTTCTTTATATTTCATTTTATTTACCTGAGCAGAATACTCTGCCAACAGCTGATAAAACAACTACTCGACACTCGGGATTTACTGCTAATTCTTCAAAACATTCTCTAAATTCCCTGTATAAACACATTATTTAATAAAAAAAATGGAAAATATATTTAGTAGAAATTATATAATAAAAGATAAAATAGTAACGTACTTCCACATAGTTGGACTTATTGCGTTTAGTTTTTCTGGCCTGTTCATGTTGACCAGATAAACAAACGGTTTTGGATTAGATACTGATAATGTCTTGTATACAGGTGACATTTTTGTACAGTATCTCAATGTAGAAACAGATTGTAAAGCTGTAAGTTATATATGCGTGTGTTTGTACATTATAATAGATAGAAAACAAATATGCAAGGTTATCTGTGGAATTTATTCGTTTTATGCAAAACCACGGTTGAATGACCATAATTTTATCAGGATTCGGAAGCCAATCTGAATATTACTTATCGATATGGATTGAGGAAACTTTAGTACACTTTTACTCAATGTTTTAATCTTAATTAAGTGAATAAGACTACTAGATGTATACAGTGATAAATAATATTGTACACTTTTTAGTGATTAATAAAAAAATACAAACTTACCTTTTCGAGCTGTTTTTTGTAAAGTGTTTGTGACAATATACGCTGCCATATCAAGAATAACTATTTAAATATACATAACTAACTGTACTTCCATCAGCAATATACCAGCTTATCACTTCTAACCGCGCGTTCCATTGAACGCGTCCAAGGTCCAAGCTTCAACTTTAAAGGCCAAAGGCCAAAGTCCACTTTGAAAAGAAAAGAAACATGCACTAACGAGAGAATCTCACGAACATTTTTTTTAATTTTTTCAAACTTTTATTAAGATGATTAATACAAAAACTTAATACAATAATATATTTTACTTTTTAAAAATAAAATATATTTAAAAGTGTTTAATAATTTTTTTAATGTAAATAGAATAATAAGATTGACTTATTATTGATCTATTATTCATCTATTACTCTGTAACTGTTTCAAACAGTACCATAATTTTGGAAATTCATGCGATTCGGTAGAAGTACAGTCATCACTGACATAAGGTACATGCCAGTAATTGTTATTTTTCTGCACAGTCGGCATATAAACAAAAGGCTCTTCGATATAGTAGGTAGTTTTACTTTTTCTAATAAAATATTGATGCGAACACTGCCACTTCATAAAATTTTGTTGCAAGCGAACATCTTTTAAGATGTGTTTATGTTGCCGCATTAAATCTTGTGACACAAACATTGCATTATGTCCACTAGCCATGGTTGCATAAAGTATGTAAGGATCATCAGCAGACCTAAAATTTCAATGATACACTACATAAGATGATAATAATAAAATAAATATATTAAAATATATAAAATTGTATTATATATAAATATTAATATAACAAACATGCACGCAAAAAAAGTAAAACTTTCAATTTATTTTATGTATAAACTTTTTTGTTATAGAAACAAAATAGTTATAGTGAAAAAAATTCTTAAATTATACATTTAATATTTTATATCAAGATGTAATACTCACAAATTATCTATTAAAAAGACAGTTGCTTTTTGCTGTACATAGTTAAAAATAGGCAGTTTTTTCTGATGTTTGCGCGTTAACACAAGTATCTTTTTTCCACGTGTGCTGAAATAGTCAATCACGTTTTCAAACTGCAATTAGAAGCAACGTTTTTAATAATTATTTATATGCAGAAATTTTCTTACATATAAAAATGATATAAAATAGAAAAAATTTGTATCAATAAGATGAATTAAATAGAGAATATAATATTTCTGCTGTTTATAATATACTAATTGTTTATTAAAAAAAAGTAAATTCTTATTTTTAAATATAAACATGAATACAGTACCACATGTGACTCAGACTTGTTATTCTTTTGAATGTAAATCATATTAAGTCCGTCAATGACAATATCATAGGGTTTAGTTCTTTCAATGAATGTCTTAAATCTATTCAACTCGTCAGGATTGGTTTTATAATAGATATCTGATCCTATGATCACTCTGTTCATGAAGAACTTAGCCAGTTCTTGGAAACTTTGTTTGTTGAATGTTATCTTGGACAAAGAATGACCACATTGTTTACAACTTTTTCTAAACAGAAGAAAAGCAAATTAAGTAGTAAAAAAAATTACTTATTGTCATATTAAATGTCTAAATATTATCTTTTTCACAATCCTAACTTTATACAATAAAAATATATAAAATAGTAGAAGCTATTATATAAAACAATATTAAAAGAAAATTCTAATAAAAGATTTGTCTCTTCTACAATTCCATTTAGATTAATTCTTAAAAAAAATAACATTGATCCATGTTTGAAGAGTATGATAGAACAAATATTCACATTTTAGACATTATTGTAGATGCTGTTGACCAGCCATACTTGGTAGCTGTAGTAGCATACATATGTATAATGTTATGCTGTGGCACAATGTTGTATTCAGACCAAAACTTAAACATTTCTTCTATTCTGCTGCTAAATGTCTCTGCTCCCTCTTGCTCACAATATGTCAAATATGATTCATATGCAATATTTTGTGGGATCATATTGCGTAATGCTATTGCTGACATTGCTTTCCATGCAATATCAAGTCTTTTATTTTTAAATGCCGCACTAGCTAATGCAGAATATGCAGTTATGCCTGGGGAAGTGGTAAGTTTCATCATTTCTATCAATTCAAGTGCTCTTTCCCACTGATCTGTTAAACATAAGCTTACTATGCAATGTTCAGCTGTGATAGAATCTAAATAAGGATATTTTTCTCTCAAGACGTTATAAGTTTTAACAATTTCTGCTTTGTCCGTATCAGTCAGTGAATCCCGTTTCAGGGAATAAAATCTTAGATATTTTCCAATTATTCCTACATTTAAGGAATAATTGTTTTCTCTAAGAAATTTGAAATAGCTAATAGCATTGTCTAGATGGAATTTGTTAAGACATACATCCATAATTGTAGAATCTACTATAGCAGGTGTTATTCTTTCAAGTTGGAGAAATGTTTCTCGTATACTTTGCCATTCTGTATCTAAAATATTTTCGTTTACGATTCTGTTGCAGATATCAACATTTTGTGAAATAACAGCGTTTAAAGGAATAGTTTTTCTAGTATTTATTATTTGCTTTAACAAGCATGTGCTTCTATAAAATTTGTATTGCCAAGACCATAACGGCTGATATAATTTGTAGACTACAGCCATTTACCTTGTATTGAAAAAATAACATTTATTTAACAAGTTTTTTGTCCCCAGTGTTTATTTAATTAATAAATTTTAAAACAGTGATGTATTTACGTACATTCGACGTAGCTTTATATAAAATGAAAGAATCTAAACTGTATCTACTTCGCAAAGCGAGTTATCAAGTGTTCAAGCGCCAGATAATGTCCAGGTTAGAAAATCTGTCATACGACAGAAACTACCAGAAACTACTGCCAGAGAATAGAGATGCCAGTTTTCACTAGTTTTCAGACGTTTGCAGCATGCAGCAGCAAGTGGAGGGGATACGCACACAGGCGAACAGCCGTGTCCGTGTACGCTCGGCGCTTCGGCCAGCGTACATACACGAGCTTCGAGCAGTAGAAAGAGACGGACATATATAACCGCTCTCTTTCTTTCCCTATAGCTATAGCTTCTTCACAAACAAATGTTCTTAACCAAATGTTGGTAATAAAGAAAAATAATGCGTTTTACAAAATGCAGTCTCATTTTATGACATGCATCAACGCTCATTATGTACATACTCTGTATTTCGATACTAAACTTGCATATGACATAAGAAATATATAAATTTCTTTCCGAAAAACTATTTCACTAATATACATATCGT